>JAJLWU010000240.1:0-14177 GCA_030570855.1 Tardiomyces digboiensis | reverse complement strand
TCACGTCGCACCACATCCATGACGGTATCAACTAGCTCGGCACCTTCAGTGTAATGGCCCTTTGCCCAGTTATTGCCAGCACCCGACTGGCCAAAGACAAAGTTGTCAGGTCGGAAGAGCTCTCCCAGGGGGCCGCCTCGGACCGCATCCATGGTACCGGGCTCGAGGTCAACGAGCACTGCGCGAGGCACCCATTTGCCAGTCTGGGCCTCGTTGTAGTAGACGTCGAGACGCTCAGCCTGGAGGTCGCTCTCACCATGAAAGGTGCCCTTTGAGTCGATTCCATGCTCGCCGCTGATTGTCTGCCAGAAAGCAGCACCCTGCAGTTAGAAGACCTGGTTTTTCAAGCCGCGCCATTGGAACCAATTGAGACATTATCATCGTTAGAATTCGAGTTTCGGGTCGGGTGTTCGAGTTCATCTTACACATCCAGAGGTAGTGTCCATCAAATAACCACATACGCCTGTATAGCAATTTCTCCAGCGTGAGTGGCTCTAATGAACATGAAGCATGGCCCCTGACTAGTATAGAAAAGCTCCAACTGGCAAACTAGTTAGATGTCCCCAACAAATCATTCTAGGAGCATTCGTTTTCCTTCCTTTCGTTCAAACCTGAATCCCAAGAAAACAAACAAATACTTACAATCTGGTTACCACACTGGCCCGCAGAAAGATGAATCTAATGTTAGTCGACTGCTGTTTACTCTGATCCTACCTCTTGTATGATAAGCTGGTACTACGGGACAAACCACCTCGAATCAAGCAGACTTACAATTTCACGCATAGTTTAGCAGTGACGACTGGGTATTGATGGACACTACTCGCTGAAACTCAAGCTATCCGTAGCCACGATGGTCACTACAGTTAAGGGGCATTTTCGTGTTGATTTTCATCTGTTTTGTTTACGCGCCTGGTTTCCCCAGCAACGTGACTACATTTTATGCATTTTATGTGTGGCTTGAAACTTGATTTTGGGTACCGTCTTAGCACGTCTGAGTGCCCCTGGCAAAGGTTGCTCTATGGGCGTGACTCACAGCTGGACAGCTTTCGTCGTTGTTCCAGGAGCTGGCGATCCGTCGGTTGGCTACTGCAGCAGCGACCGCTCACAAACAGAAACATAACACGTTACAAAGCGCGTTCACCCAGCGCTCAAGGCGGTCACTCCAGCGCTAGTAGGAGAATACAAATGCCGTACACTGTTGTAATACGCTTCAAACCCAAAATCGCAGATGACATGCCATCCACAGGGTTTCATGCACCCACGTTTTTCAATCCTGTTGCATGGCCCAAGATAACGTTGGAGCACGACAGTTGTCAAGGCAACAGCTACGGCGATGACCACGACTTGCATCTGCTAAGTGGCAGCGCTTTGTCCGTGAGGTCCGAGGTTCCGAGTCAGTTTGAAGTAGCACTGCACAAACTTAGATTTGCGATAAACAGAGGGTTATAACTTTGTCACGATCTGCAGAGTTGACTAAGTTTGAATTTGCATTTTGTCAAATTGTGGTGATCTGCTATTGGTAGTTGCCACCGCAGAGCCTAGAGTCGCCCCCAGAAACTGCTTCCCCCGCCGTTGAAACCCCCCACTCGCGATGTTTGGTCTTCCCCATATCCCGTATCCTCCTGAGAAGGAGATCGGGTTTTGGGGTCCTCAGTAAGTGAAAGCCGAAGACATTTATAGTTGCCGGACCTCTCCACTGGAGTCGTCGCGGGGACTTCTTAACGGTTGCGTGGCTAATGATGCGGGGATGGTACATGCGAATATTGAGATATATATCTCTTGCAGGGAAGAGAAGTTTGATCGAATGCTGACTGTAGAACTTCGACCATTGACTGGTGCGAAGAAAACTACGTGGTGTCGCCGTATGTTGCGGAAATGGTCAATACATGCACCAACGCCGGGTTTGTATTTCTGGCTCTCTACGCTATGAGAAATGTGATTATCCAGGGCCACGAAATGCGGTTCCTGATTGTATGCCTTGGTTTTATAACAGTTGGTATTGGCAGCTGGATGTTCCACATGACACTGCTGTACGAATATCAGCTCCTTGATGAACTGCCTATGATCTATGCCACTTGCGTTCCTTTTTGGATAGTATACTCATTTGGCCGCGACCGAATCGGGTCGCTCAAGGTGGCGGCGTGGATTGCCACTGCTGCTGCGGCCCTCACTGCTGTGTATCTGCACTTTGGTGATCCTACCATTCACCAGGCTGGATACGGCATCCTCAATGCTATTGTCATAACCAAGAGCATTTTGTTGACTCGCGAGCACGTGCATGAAGAGCTGGCCAGAAAGCACCTTCTCAAGACATTGATTATAGGTCTCACGGCCTTTTTGTCCGGTTATGCGCTGTGGAACCTCGACATTCATCTCTGTGGAACCTGGCGTCGGTACCGCCGCAACGTCGGTATGCCCTATGGGTTTCTTCTCGAGGGCCACGGTTGGTGGCACTGTAAGTGAAAATCGAGTGCTTATTCTCAGTAACATCTCGCTCGGCTACATGTTGCTCAACTGGACTTGATACTAACAACAGTACTGACTGGTACAGGGTAAGAAGATTGTCAATATGATGACAGCAGCGTTTTGCTAACAACAGTGTGTACTATTACATTGTGTATCTCGAGTACTTGCGATTATTCCTTATTGGGAAAGAGGACGATTACGAATTTATTTGGGGATACCATCTACTGCCCAGAGTGGATAAGCGCAAGACCCCTCTGGCGACCAAGAACCGCTAATACACGCGCCGTATTTATACATGCTGTGATAGCTCGTTTTGCTTGTAAATGTAAAAGTCGTATAGGGCAATGTTGCTAGCCGCTTATCATTTACCCAGCGGGCTATTGGGCGATTTGCCGCGTCTTGAGCTTATGATATTGCAAATTAGAACATAGAGTGGCTATGCTTCGCAGCTACATTGCATCCAATGGACGCAATAAGATCGCCCTACTGGTGACTCGGCTATTAGTCTAACGCAGCCCCGACGCGAGCGATGAAATACTGAAATTTAAGTGCATACACTCGATCTGGAGCCAGATGTATGGTCAAAGGTAGCGAGCCGCATAATGCGTCACATACCTCGTGGCTCACGTTCTTGCTGTCTTACCAGCTCGCTTGATTCGTTCGTCCAGGTGCCCCAAGACTACTGAAGGGATGAATGACGATTCGTGAGATGACAGATCCCAAACACTGTGAAACATTGTGCGCTACTATAAAGTGTGATGCCCTACATGAATGTGGAGTTATCTAGCAAGAAGTACCGCAAATCCACTAGCCAGAGAGCCAAATAAAGTAACATTTTGCAACTATTAACCATTTGTGGAAATAAACTTAAAGACCTAGGTTGTAGAGGCAAAAGAGTAGTAGGCGCAAAGTCGGCATTGCCCATGGGTTTAGGGCTCAAGAGTATTGAATTTGTGGGCCAATGGGCATGCGCCTAATTCAACAAGGTTTGAAGATCCAGCCAATAAAAGACTTGCTAATTCCGCCGTTGGGCGCCGCACGATCTCGATTCGATACATACATAAAGATTGCATGCGACCAGTTTGTCATCAAGGATTGCTAGTAAACTACTGAGGAAATTGGATTGATATTCGCCGTCTTTTGTTATTATCATCTTTGCCGATCCAGTCTCGGTTCAGACCTACTTTTTAATTCATAAAAGTAGCAGTTGACTTTACTATCAGGGGTCCTTCATTATATCATAGTAAGTGGGATTCGAGGGATAGCATTTTATGAGAGAACAAGAGTTTGTCAGTAATCGATGATGACTCTTGACTGCTGGAGCCTTGTTAGCTGTGAGATATATCCTACTGTCGAGTGGTACAAGAATGGATAAGCCGCCATGTGGCAAAGTTTTGGTGGACTTACCGCTCACCCTAACAGATGATAAGCTAACCGCAGAAGCTCAAGAAAGATGGTATTTGTAGCAATCAAGCATCTCATATTCGGTAAGCCCGACTACAAAAAGAAGTTGGCTCCACAGGAACAATCGTCATACGACACAATCCATGGCGATTCTATTGAGGAAGATGTCCGGTCGAACGCGTCGACATCACTCTCCAACCTGTCGGAGAAGCTCAAGAGTCCGCGTGTTATCTCAGACATCATTATAGGCCTGGCTGATGGCTTAACAGTACCATTTGCCCTGACAGCCGGCCTGTCGTCGCTCGGCACATCAAAACTCGTCATTACTGGTGGCCTTGCCGAGCTTGTTGCTGGCGCTATTTCTATGGGTCTTGGAGGGTTTCTGGCAGCAAAGAGTGAAAAGGAGCATTATGAATATGCCGTTAAAAAGGAGCGAAAGCTACTAGATGAAAATCCGCACTCGGCACGGGGTGCAATCCACGACTTTTTGAGCGAGTATCACGTTTCGCCGACCACGATTGAGATGCTTGTTGCCGACATGGAGAGGCATAAAGAGGAGACGCTGCAATTTGTCGTTCAGTTTGCTCACGGAATTGAAGAGCCCGCAGACGGCCGCATGTTATCGTCTGCACTCACCATTGGTATATCCTACTTTATTGGCGGGTTTGTCCCGCTGGTACCATATTTCTTTACTCATTCGGTGCAGACGGGCCTTTACATTTCTATTGGCGTTATGACTGTGGCCCTTTTCCTGTTTGGCTGCATTAAGACATGGATCTCGCTGGGTACCGAATGTCCCAGGCATAAGATCATATTTGACGGAGTAACAATGATGTTGACGGGTGGTATTGCTGCCGCTGCTGCCTGGGGTCTTGTCAAGGCTATTGACGCTGGCGAAAAATAAGCTGCCTGACTCACACAAAATGATTTCTATCTCTTGCGACTAGATTGCTATTATTATTAATATTATTTTGCTATGGCAAAATATGACTGGGCTTCCAGTTATCTCGGATATCCCACCCGTTGTAACCAATTTATCAATTCATTAAAACAGTTTTCCCCGTAGTTCTTTTCCTTTTTTTTTTTTTTTTGGAATAGACGTGGTGTACGCCCAGTAGATGGAATCGGCACGGCTGTCGTGGGGAGTGGATTGCTCAGTGGCAACCAAGCTCTTCAACAATACACAAATTGGAAATGCCAATTCCAATTCCAAAGGCAGATAACAAGCGACATCAAGAAAGCAGCGACAAAATTGGTCGCCAGGAGTCAAGTCATGATCCGAGCGGAGTCCAGCCATCTCAAGACTCAACCAGCGCGCATGGAATTCCTAAAGAAGAAGCGGAGCGATTGTACGAGGAGCGTATCGAAGAGGAATACGCAAAGCGAGAAGGTGGCGCATAGCTATTGTAATTAATAGACTGATGGTAAAGCGTTGTAATTGTATTTGGAAGGCTCTTTTTCTTCCTCCTATTGGCACCGCTAAATTGTGTGAGCTACTCGAGCCATTCATTAGGAGCCGGTGGCTAGCATTGCCACTATGTCAACAAACTGACTGTGTGGACGCGAATCCAGTGCTGGGTTTTCAAATCTTGCATGATTGCTTAATCACAACTGTGCAAGTTGACCGCTTAACTGCTCGGCAAATATTCCCGTGTCTGTCAGACATAAACCCAAGACATAACATGAGTTGGGGAGTAACCGCACTTTTATGTTTTTCAATTTCTTTAAATTTTATTTTGGTAATTCAACCAGTCACCGACAACGAGTCGGTTCCTGCCACACTACATAATTGGCTTGTCCAAATGTGACGAGGCAATGCTCACCAGGCTCAGCTTTAGGTTTTACCCCGTAGAGCAAATATCCAAGGGACAACTTCGACTATAGCACAAACGCAGAGCAATAGTCGCAGCAAACATTAGCAAAGAACGGAGCTGAGTCGACCACCCTAAGTGTAGGTCTGTTGCAACCCCTCTCTAAGGGCCAAGACCAGGACCTGTAGGAAGGCAGATTCATGCATGTCATCTGGCCTCGTACGGCGCTGATATCGTACGTAGACCCGCCAGCCAGTGGAACAAAAGTCTAACAATTACAAGGAGCATGGAGTTGACAGCGCAACTCGTTAGACCTCAAAGGGATCAGCTTGTGGAGACGTGTGGCGATTGTCATTAGCAGCCTATACACTCATAGATCGCGGACTCCGACCCAATGAAACAGATGCCGTGCCGTGAAATAAATCTACTGGGCCAAGATATGCATTACTACGCCCCGTCAAATCCAAATTCAAGCCGTTTGGATAGTAGTACTATTGACCGTTGGGCTCTCAATACCAAGCATACGCCCAATCGTCATTTTCTTCCGTACTCGCTCGGCACGTTAGTGAACGGACTCACCATGTTTGAGTATCGACTTTGATAGAGGTCAAATGCAGGGTATCTGCATAGTTGGGGAAGTCAAATCTCAATTGCGGGGCGAAGTGGCACTCAAAAGTATCAGGTCAGCAATTAAGTAGAGTTACGGCGCAGTAGAAAAAATCGAATTCGGCTACGAAATTTGCTCCTACTCGTTCTTAGCTGCTTCAATCATCAGAAAGCGTGTCAACAAGGGGGTCACAGGTCTGCACGCCTATGCATAATCCTGCGTGACAATGCACGTCGATGTCCTAGCGAATATAGTGGCAGTGCTGGCCCTAGCCCTTGTTGAATTGTTGCCGCGGCAGTCAGATCAGGCACACATTTCAAACATATAATAGAATGAGCCGTGTGCTGTTGATCTACAAGCTTGAATCACAGAAGCACTTACAAGCACTTTGGAAATTTGTCCCATAAGAAGCTGCTAAGACGCCAGCTATTTGTGTTGACCGCTTTTTGAAGGCTAGATATAGTTTTGTTTTCAAGTTTTGCGTCACTCGTTCTCGTAGATCCACGACCACCACAGCTAGGATACTTTTGCAAGGTCTATGTGTGTGTATAATACAAGGGCAATTTGACAGGTGATCTGACAATTATTATTTTGGAATGGTCGATCCACCAAAGATCACGATTGATACTTCGGTAAGCTGCTGTGCTTCGTCTGATAACGGCCGTTCTGACTAACAATAGTTTGCAAGTGCTGGAGTAGCAGGACCTCATGAAACGTTTGCACCACCAGTCAGTAGACTGAGTGCAAGTGCTGCGTCTGACGAGACTCGATGCACCGGCCAGGACTGGCAGCAGGAGGCAAGGCAGCTGTTGGACGAAAATCAGAACCCGGCACTCCATCCAAGCGCGACGGGCCGTCACCAATTTAATCTATCACCGAAACAGCTCGACACTCTAGTAGACCCCAAGAATGCGCATGTTCTCAAGGAGCTTGGTGGCATTGACGGACTCGCAAAGTCGCTCAATGCCAATCTTGATTCGGGGTTAACTCACCAGCAATACGAGAAGGATGCCGACAGTTATTTGGATAGAGTCGGGGTTTACGGCCGAAACGTGCTACCAGAGCGAAAGGCTAAGAGCCTATTTCTACTAATGTGGATCGCGCTTCAGGACAAAGTGCTGATCATCTTGAGTGTTGCCGCCGTTGTTTCGCTAGCTCTGGGCTTATATGAGACTTTTGGCCAGCCTGCTGAGCTAGGGCCCGATGGACAGCCAATGCCCAAGGTCGACTGGGTCGAGGGAGTAGCAATTTTAGTGGCTGTAATCGTCGTGGTTGTGGTGGGTGCCGTTAACGACTGGCAAAAGGAGCGGCAGTTTGTCAAGCTCAATAAAAAGAAGGAAGATAGAAAAGTCAAGGTGATTCGGGATGGGGTCCCGTCAGAAATATCGGTTTTTGATATTCTGGTAGGCGATCTGCTCATGGCAGAGCCTGGCGAGATGATTCCTGCCGATGGAGTACTTCTCAATGGGTTTGATCTCAAATGTGACGAGTCATCTGCTTCTGGCGAGTCAGCGACCATGAAAAAGTACCCCGCCCAGCAGGTCATGGAGGTGCTTGAAAATGACGCTTACCTCGAACCTACCGCCAAGCAGTTGGACGCATTCATGCTCTCTGGTGCTAAAGTGCTCGAGGGAACTGGCGTCTACCTGATAATCGCTGTTGGAGAGAACTCAATGTATGGGCGGACAATGTTGTCGCTCCAGGACGAAGACGAGGTCACCCCGCTGCAGGAGAAGCTCAATAATATAGCCGAGGGCATTGCTCGCTTTGGAATTGCCGCTGCGTTGGTTTTGTTTTTGGTTTTGTTCATTCGATTCTGCGTTCAGCTTAAGGGCTCCACACTATCTCCGGCCCAACAAGGTTCGAGGTTTCTCTCTGTATTCATCACGGCTGTCACAATTGTTGTCGTCGCCGTCCCCGAGGGACTGCCTTTAGCGGTCACGCTCGCGCTAGCATTCGCAACCACGCGTATGGTCAAGGACAACAATTTAGTCAGAGTCCTCAAGGCGTGTGAGACCATGGGTGGCGCCACCACCATCTGTTCTGACAAAACTGGCACACTAACACAGAACATTATGACTGTAACCAAGGGAAGTTTGGGCGTTAATGGTGTCTTTGATATTGACAGCAACTCCGGTGATTATACTAGCCCTGAGGTGGTTCTTCGTCTGCTGAGCAAGGACCATTTTCGAGTGCTTTTTGATTCAATTTCGCTTAATTCATCTGCATTCCAAAACACAAATCCCGACGAGGTTGACACAGAGCCGTTTGTCGGCTCCAAGACTGAGACGGCACTTCTTTCGTTTGCCACAAAGTATATGAATCTCCGTGATCTTGCCGACTATCGCCGTGAAGCGGCCATTGTCAAGGTGTTCCCGTTCGACTCGGCTAAGAAGTTCATGGCAACAGTTGTCACCCACCCCAGTGGCAGAGGATACCGCATATTTGTGAAGGGAGCGTCGGAGGTTGTCTTAAAACAGTGCAGGCATATTTATGACTTTGACACTGCGGCTGTTCGATCCATTACTGATAAGGACACTTCTGCCATTAAAGAGCGTATTGATAATTATGCGAACCAGTCTCTGCGAACCATTGGCATTGTTTACAGGGATTTTGATGATAGCGTATGGTCACCACAGAAAGAGGACACCCACGATCTCATGAAGAAGTTTGTGTTCCTTGGTGTAGTGGGAATTATGGATCCACTGCGCCCAGGCGTTGCTAAAGCTGTCTCTGATTGCCGTGAAGCTGGTGTAGTTGTTCGCATGGTAACTGGTGATAACCTTAACACTGCTCGTGCCATCGCTGCGGATTGCGGTATCTTGACACCTGGCCTCGAGGATGAAGAAATTGTTATGGAAGGTCCCAAGTTCCGCAAGCTGTCTCCCATTGAGCTCAAGCAAGTTGTGCCGCGCCTTCGTGTGCTTGCTCGATCATCACCTCAGGACAAGCGGAACCTAGTCAAGTACCTAAAGGGGCAAGGCGAGACGGTTGCGGTCACAGGAGACGGTACCAATGACGCCCCGGCTCTCAAACTGGCAGACGTCGGTTTTTCCATGGGCATTGCGGGAACAGAAGTAGCCAAGGAAGCATCCGAAATTATCCTTATGGATGATAACTTCAGCTCGATTGTCAAAGCAATCATGTGGGGACGCACTGTTAATGACTCGGTCAAGAAATTCCTCCAGTTTCAATTAACCGTAAATGTCACTGCAGTCACTCTGACGTTTGTTTCAGCGGTAGCCAGTTCATCCAACACCTCTGTTCTCACTGCCGTGCAGCTTCTGTGGGTGAACCTCATTATGGATACTTTTGCCGCTCTTGCGCTAGCAACGGATCCCCCTCAAAAATATGTGCTCAAACGCAAACCTGATAGCAGGAATTCCTCGCTCATCACAGTAACTATGTGGAAAATGATCCTTGGCCAGGCTATTTTCCAGTTGATCGTGACATTTGCTTTGCATTTTGGCGGCTACTCTATGTATGGCAAACGCTCCAGCAACCCAAACGACACAATGGAAATGAACTCAATGGTGTTCAATACTTTTGTGTGGTTACAATTTTTTAATATCTTTGTTAATCGCCGACTCGATAATCGACAAAACATTTTTGAGGGATTCTGGCGCAACAAGTTCTTCCTCATTATTGTTGCACTTATTCTTGGCATACAGATTCTCATCATGTTTGTTGGTGGAGCTGCTTTTTCAATTGTGCGACAAACTGGCGCCGAGTGGGCTACAGCGATAATCTGCGGCCTGGTGTCTATTCCGTGTGGTGCAGTCTTGCGCACAGTTCCCGACACGTGGGTTGCCAAGCTGTACCCACCGTGGCTGAACAAGATTGTCATGACCTTAACGTTCCAGCACAAGAAGACAAAAGTGGACGACGGCGAGATGTCATTTGGATACGAGTACCGGTGGAACCCAGCTATCGAGCATGTTCGCAACGAGCTGCGGTTCCTCAAGAAAGTCAGAGGTGGCCGCCTCAGTGCTCTCAAATTCCGGCCTCGGGAAATCTACCAATCCATGCGAATTGCCGTTTCGCCGTCGCCGTCGCCACTACAGTCACCGTCTCTGTCAGAGGACAGCAACTCGCCAACGTCGACAATGTCGCCAGGCTCACCGTACTTTTGGGACCATACTTCACCAGGCGGTAATGGCCCATTCCTGACTGTACCTGGCACGCCTTCGCGAGGCCATATGATGCGGCGTCGCAGTTCAGACACATCCGGATCTTCTATTACCGCACTCACCATGGTTCCTGTGATTGTCAGTGGTGCCATTGGTGGGTGGTCGCCTGAACAGGTTGACCGAGCCCATGAGCGTTCACACAGTGATCATCGTTAGATTTATTTGTATTGTTTATGTACATTATGCCATATGTGTTTGTTTTGTTTAAAGTATAGCCAAGCAAATGTTTTAGTTCCAATGTCTGTGACCGATACCTACTGAGACCAGACTGCATAACTGTGACAACCGCACGGCTTTACTTTTGGGCTTTTAAGGCGAGAACTTCTCATTGTGTTCTGTTCCCTACAATGTCTTTTACAGGCGCCCAGAGTCACGGGGCGACGATAACTCAAGTCGCTCATATTGTTCTACAATGTACGTGCTAGGGTTTCCTAAGATCAAAAAGAGGCTATAACAGCTTCCGTTTTAACGGTCCAAGCACCGGGCAGATCCAGTGATCTGTGTCGTGACTCTTAACACACATGTTTCACATATTCTCTGTAGATGCTGCGAGAACTCTAGACGCGTTTTGTACGATGGATGCCATTACACCTTAGTAGATTGAAGCAACTTTTCAGCCTGGCGTGGGCCACCAAAATCCTCTGGTGTGTTTGTGCCTCACACAGCATAGGATTTAGCGCTTTGGTTTGTAAAGCTTGGCATCCACTTTTTCAGCCCGGCGCTGCTGAATCTTTAGATCCAGGAGATCAGGCCGGGGACAGCAAGTAAGTTGTGCGTCACGGCCGTACTTCTCATAAGCCTTCACACAGCACGCATAGAGTTTGTCAATTGCGTCTGTACATTTAGACTCGTTGTGATTAAATCTCAATAGACAGTCTGCGATCAGTTTGTAACCTCAGGATCAATGTCAAGCTATGGGCGCACTGCAGCATGTTTCCACCTAATTCCTAAGAGTCCCACCAGCTGACATACCTTGTATAGCACATGCTTCTGGATGGCATGCATCCGTGTTTACTTTGCGTTCCTTATCGCCTTCTGACATTTGTGAACCTCGAGAAGACGCTTGAAGACTCGTATAGCTGCTGATTGCGGCCAAGCTCTATAACCAATCCTACGACCCTATCCCTAAAAAGCTCATACATTATCGAGAGCCTAATTTTTAAAACAGTAAAGGTAAATTTCAAATGCTATGTAGTTTATTGTACTGCTGTTGAGAGCTGGTGGGCATTAATCATGACAGTTGATGGGGCGGGGGTTAGTTCTTGAAGTTCAGTTCTCTTCGAATTCGACAGGGTCACACGAGCAGAACAAGTTTGTGTCGCCATAAGTGTCGTCGAGACGAGTCACTGACGGCCAAAACTTGGCCTCGCGGAGCCAGGCAACAGGATATGCAGCCTCTTCTCGAGAATAGGGGCGATCCCAGTCAGAACGCAAAAGATCCTGCTGCGAATGAGGAGAATTCTTAAGGAGGTTGTTCTCGCGAGGAGCCTTGCCGGACTCAATGTCGGCAATTTCCTTTCGAATGGAAATGAGAGCATCGCAGAACCTGTCAATCTCAGCGTGGCTCTCAGACTCTGTAGGCTCGATCATGATCGTGTTAGCCACGGGCCACGACATGGTTGGTGCATGGAAACCATAGTCCTGGAGACGCTTTGCTACATCAATAGCCTCAATACCGGCAGTAGCACGGAATGGGCGCAGATCGATAATGAACTCATGAGCGCATCGATTCTCTTGGTTAGTGTAGAGAATTGGATAGTGCTCAGATAGACGCTCACGCATGTAGTTTGCGTTGAGGAGGGCGAGCTCCGTTGCTTGGCGAAGACCTTGGCTGCCCATGAGCTTGATGTAAGCCCACGAGATTGGTAGAATCGACGCTGAACCCCAAGGAGCCGCTGAAACGGACTTGATAGAATTGGAAGTCGCAGCAGGCATGGCTACAACGTCGTGGCCAGGGAGGAACGGAGCCAAGTGTTGCTTGACACAGATAGGACCCATACCTGGACCACCTCCACCGTGGGGAATACAGAAGGTCTTGTGTAGGTTGAGATGGCAAACGTCAGCTCCAATGTCACCCGGTGACGTGAGGCCAATCTGGGCATTCATGTTTGCGCCATCCATGTAGACCTGACCGCCATGCTCATGTACAAGATCAATAGCACGCTTGACACCGGGCTCAAATACGCCAAAGGTAGATGGGTACGTAACCATGAACGCAGCAAGAGTGTCCTTGTATTTTTCGGTCTTAGCTTCGAGATCAGGGATGTCTAGCTCGCCATTGTCAGTAGCCTTGACAGCAACGACCTTCATACCAGCCATGGCCGCCGACGCCGGATTAGTTCCATGGGCAGACACGGGGATAAGGCACACGTTACGGTGGCCCTGACCAATAGATTCGAGATAAGCCTTGATGACTTTGAGACCAGTATACTCCCCTTGGGCACCAGAGTTGGGTTGCAGAGAAGTAGCGTCGAATCCGGTAATGTCCGCAAGATCCTCCTCAAGCTCACGAACCAACTCGGCATATCCACGAGCCTGGTCAGCAGGTGCAAAAGGGTGCATGTTCGAAAACTCTGGCCAGGTGACGGGTGCCATCTGCACCGTGGCATTAAGCTTCATGGTGCAGGAGCCCAGAGGAATCATTGAGTTCGCAAGCGACAGATCTTTGCTCTGAAGATGGTGCATGTATCGCAGCAGCTCTGTCTCGGAGTGGTGTGTGTTGAACACGGGGTACTGGAGGAAGGTCGATTTGCGAGCAATGTCGCTGGGCACGTTAGCATAGGGAACGGGCTCGATGTCGTCCTTGGTCACTTGCTTGCCAGAGAAGAGCGAAATGAGGTCTGCAAGGTCTTTACCGGTGACAGTCTCATCGAGTGAAACCGATACCGTCTTTTCGTCGACCTTGGCCAAGTTGATCTGGTACTCCGAAACCGCTCGATTAAGTAGTTTATCGGCAGGCTCACCCTTGAGCTCCACCGTAACCGTGTCAAACCACGTATCGTTTAGAAGTTTGTACTTTTCGGGGTGAGCCTTGATAGTTTCAGCGAGCTTAGTAGTAAGCGAGTAGACTCGGTGGCCTATGTCGCGAAGGCCCTCAGGCCCGTGGTAGACAGCATACATAGCGGCCATATTGGCCAACAATGCCTGAGCAGTGCAGATATTAGAGGTAGCCTTTTCACGACGAATATGTTGCTCACGTGTTTGAAGAGCAAGTCGATAGGCTGGGTTTCCGATCCGGTCCTTTGATTTGCCAATGAGTCTGCCGGGCATTTTGCGCTTCTCCGAGTCAGACACTGCAAAGAATGCCGCATGGGGCCCACCATATCCAAATGGCACACCGAACCTCTGAGCAGAACCAAACACAATGTCTGCACCAAATGTCGACGGAGGCTCGAGCACAGTGAGAGCCAACAGGTCAGTGGCAACGGACAAAATACCACCAGCCTTGTGAATGCTATCAGACACTTTGTTCCACGAGTCAATGGAGCCAGTGGTCGAGGGGTACTGAACAAGAACGCCCAGGGCGTCCTTGCCAAACTCTGTCGGCAGTGGACCGACGCGGACCTCAATTCCAAGATCTGCGGCACGAGCCTGAATTACCGAGACAGTCTGAGTGTGAACATTCTCGTCCACATAGTAGACATTTCGCTTGCCGCGCGTCGCATGCAGTGACATGATCATAGCCTCTGCAGCAGCAGT
>JAJLWU010000239.1:0-14183 GCA_030570855.1 Tardiomyces digboiensis | reverse complement strand
TACCCAAGCAAGGCGGCCGAGTACGAAGAGCGTTTTATGTCATACCAGATGCTGCCCCGTGCTCCCTGCCCACAACAGAGTAATTATTATGATTGTGGCATCTTCACGTGTAAGAATATCGAAAGACTGGCATCAGGCATGCCTTTGAACTATTCACAAAAGGATATGAAGCTCATGCGCAGACACATTGCTAATGAGCTACTAATGGCTGCTGAAAATTCACAAAAATTATGACACAATTTAATAAATACAGTGAATGTAGCATAGCAATTTAGGCACACGCTGCAAGAACAGCCTTGTGGTGGGCAATGTCGGTCTCATACTTTTTGACCGCCATTTGAGAATTGTACAGCTTTGTTGCAAGATAGTCGACTCGTACGTTTGTTTCCCATCGCTTGGGAAGCCCTGCAAGCAGACGAAGCTCCTCCTCACACGATTTGATGGATGCTTCCTCTCCAGATTTTTTGCGAGTGAGAAGATCCATTTCCATTGTAGAATACAGACTCTTGTCGTTGACTAGAGCCTTGAAAGCAGCATGGTAAAGTGGCTTGCCCGGCTTGACAGACAAAATACGACCGCCAACTGTATGAGTCCAAATCATCTCGTTGTGCTCGAGAGCATGCAGCGCACGTTGCTGTTCTCTTGTCTTGTAGTTTGCATCGAGAGCTAATTCTGTGAGCGGGACAGCACCATCCGGGGATGATAATGCTGCGAGCTTCTTTATTAGTGTCCACACCTGTTCTCGCGTCCACTCGGCACTGGATTTCATTAGAAACATTTGTAGAATCTCAACTGCACTCTGGCTCACCATATCCTTGAGAGCCTGAGCTGGCGTTTCGCCAGATTTGAGACGCCTCGCGAAAGCCTGAAGATCCGTCATGCGCCCGCCAAGGGGACCCAAGGCGTCATCAAGACCATCAAGGACAACAGAAGGCTTTTCATCATTCGTCTGTTGCTCGCCGTTTGTTCCATAACCGACCTGATTGGTGATAAAAGTCCGTGAAGCGGAAATAGAGGCATCTCCGACATTCAAATCTTTGAACACCTGATTTGGCAAGGCATCAGAGAGAAGTTTGGCGTACGTAAGATCCGATGTGATGAAGACGACATGAGCAGTATTTGATTGTATGAGCTGTGCAGCCCACTCAGCCACATGCTTATAAACGGCGGTGCGTGGGGAGTCAGCTCGACTGAGGAAGCCACGAATCACAACGACTGGTTTATCTTCGGGGTGCAGTTGAAGATACGACTCATCAGACTCTTCGGCACCTGTGCTTTTCTTGTTCTCGAGAGCGGTTCGTTGGACGGCCACTAAAGACGTGGACAGCATGCCACGAAATTGGGTCAGGGGATCTTGCGAAAAGCCGGTCTTTTGACCAGATAGCGACTGAACAGCCAAGTCAACAAACTCCATTATCGAATTCATCCACGGAAAGACAGGAAAGTAGCCAAGCTGGTGAGATGCAGCCTTGATGAACGCATTGTCGGTACGTGCCCGGATTAGTGCGTCACAGTCGATTTCTAATACGTCTTTACGATCTCTCAAGGCATAATCCATCACCAACTGCTCTTTACCGGCGCCGCGCGGGCCCACGACGACAATGAACGTGCCGACTCCCTCCTGAATCCACTGACGGACCGTTTGGACACTCTTGAGTCGCTCGTCCCATAGCCGGCTTGCTCCATAGGGATCTTCGTTGTATCCAGCCCTTTTTAATCCCATATAATTGTCAAAAGTCCTATTCATCGACTTCCAGAGTTGGCGAGCCTGCGAAATAATGGGATATTTGTCAAAAGACATGGACCCGCAGATTTTAGCGCGAATAAAGAACACGCGAATCGGTTCAAAAATAAGCACCGCAACGGCAGCTAGAAGAGCCACAATGATCGGCACGGTTATACGGGGATGGTCCATAAAAAAGCTTCGTATGACGTGGCGATGAGCCAGAGGTTCAAAAGAAACGTGAATCTTTGTATCACCAACTACCATGCCAGTGACACAGTTTCGCGCAGTGCCGGCATCATAGAAGCGCGAAAAAAGAATAAGCGTAGACCGGGGCGTGTCCTTGAACCCCGGTGGTGGGGGAATGATGTCGTTGATGGGGCCATACCTTCGAAAAATCGAATAAAGCGTTTCTTGCGACAGGTCTGGCCCTTCAAACGTAACACGTACGCGGTTTGTCACAAACCGCTGCAAATCCTCTATCCATGGCGTGCCCTTGACACTGAAAAAGCGCACCTTGTGAAAAAAATCATACCAAAATTGAACCGGATTCTTTACCAGTTGTGCCTCAACAGCATTCTCTACCTCTGTTTGAGTGAGTTCACTGCTCAAAATCTTATACCGCAAAAACGCGCCTCCATCCTTTTCGCGCGGAATAATTCCAATGATCTCGATTGGGAGATGGGATGGAATCGAATGTTGCACAAGCTTGCCCTGCAATTCCGGTTTACTCGGAGATAGAGCAAATCCCAACCACCTGATGACAACATTCGACATTCGAGTGAACGGTGGGTACAAGTGATCAAAGTATAGTAGACCTTCTGTGGCGGTATTGTCCACGCGACCTGTTGTATTTACCACATCCGTTTGATCCACTTGTCCCTCATTCTCGACACGGGATCCCCCGGGTACCTGTTCCTCCCCAGTGGCGACGTTTGGAATAAAACTAGGTTCCTTGGTAGTGCCATTTGGCTTGGCGTCGTTAGAGTTCCACCTCTTCCAACTTGCAACCATACTCGGTTGCCTATACAATGTTAAACCGGCACGCTGCCTAGCCAGAATCCTGGTGCTACCTCTCCATAGCATAGTTGCCAGTCAATTGTCCTAGCAATGTTTCGTCCTTTGGGATATGCTTGCTTCAGCCGTCAATACGGCTGACGAACTTGCCGAGTTATGTGAGTGGCACTCGTAACAGAAGTAGTCGTGCGAATCGTGCAAACAAATGGTGCCCACTCTCTGCCGTTACTCAACCGCTTAATTGACGTAGACTGTAATGAGCATGGCGTCGCACTCCTGAACGACTGTCAACATCGTACCCCAACCCCGATAACGGATTTGACGACACTCTTGTGTCGCCGCAAACCTCGGCCACTACGGTTATCGGACCATATAAACAGTCTAATTTCATTATTCTTGTTGTATCGACTCCAATCAGCGAGGGATGACTCCAACGAACTGCCACAAATCTCGCTAGAGAGACTCCGCCCTTACCCCGATAAGAAAGGCACTTACGATAAGGAAGAAACTTACGATTACTAAAATCGTGACTAGTTCAAACAACACCTGAGTTTAAACGAAAGGTGGGAACGCCAAAATGAGCGCTCTACTTTCGGCGGATGATCTTAATGACTTCATTACGCCCGGTGTAGCCTGCATCAAGCCGGTCGAAGTTGAAAAGTCAAACGACCGCGCAGAAATCGAGATTGGACTAGACGGAGTGCCAGTCGAAGTCAAGGATGGCAAATCCGAGGCTCTTAAGCCTGCACAGATTAGCTTGACAGATTGCCTTGCCTGTAGTGGATGCATCACGTCGGCAGAGGCAGTTCTGGTGTCCATGCAGAGCCACACCGAGGTGCTAAACCAGCTGGCCAATCCACAGGGGCGAGTTTTCGTTGTGTCGGTGAGCCACCAGGTGCGGACGTCACTAGCTGGTGCCTTTGGACTAAGCGTTAAATCTGTAGATAGCAAGTTGAAGCATTTGCTAGTTCGTGAGCTTGGGTTCAAGTACATGATTGGTACAGAAATTGGACGGGGCATTTCCCTTGTGATGGGCAAACAGGAAGTGGCACGCGGAGGAGTTTCAAAGCCTATTCTATCGAGTTCATGCCCGGGATGGACGTGCTATGTTGAAAAGACGCACCCGCATATCATACCCCACCTTTCACGGGTTAAATCACCCCAGGCAGTGACGGGTACTCTGATCAAAGAGTTGATTAGCCACCAGCAAGGCATAGCAAAAGATCAAATTTACCACGTCAGCTTGATGCCATGCTTTGATAAGAAGCTAGAGGCATCCCGACCAGAATTTGAAAACGAGGTAGACTGCGTCGTGACGACTAAAGAGATTGTTCAACTGCTGCTCGACAAGGGCATGTCGTTTGATACGTTACCCGAGGCAGATGATATTGACGATACGTCTGTAGCGCCTCAAAGCTGGCCGGTTCAAGACCAGTACATATCGCATGCTGGCACCTCGTCTGGTGGGTATATGGACTCTGCGCTAGAGGCGGTGCGGGAGCGGGTAGGTGGTGTGGCGACTCGGGTCGAAGTTGTAGCCGGTCGAAATGCTGATGTTGTGGAATACCGCGTCGTGCGCGAGACGGACGGGTCTCATGTCGGCACTGTCGGCCGCGTCTACGGATTTCGCAACATTCAGAATCTCGTACGCAAGCTGAAAACTCCAAAAGCCGGTGGTCTGCGTGCTCGAAGGGCCGGTGGTACAGCCTCGGCATCAGCAACAGCGGGCCCGTCTACGTGGGATTATGTAGAGGTTATGGCATGCCCTGGCGGATGTATCAATGGAGGCGGCCAGATAACACATCCTGACAATATTTCGCAACGAGAATGGCTCACCCATCAGGAAACACTGTACAATAGCATCAAACAGGTTCCTGTTACGATTGAGCGCGTGGACCGATGGCTTTCCCAGCTGTGGCATGGGGACCTCGAGTCGCTCACTGCTGCCTCGTATCAGGCGGTTGAGGTCCAGGATCCTACTGCGCTCTCAGTTGGTACAAAGTGGTAATGGGGTCACTTGTAAATAGCATCATTAATGAAATTCTACGTCGTTACGAACGATCTTGAATCGAGCATGTGCCTGACTACCCCAGAACTTTCATTTAGTCATGGCGCCCCTGCATCATACGAGCAGGTAGCCCGACTTTTTATCGGGATGATCATGACTGAAACAAGATTCCTCGTACCAGAGTCGATGCGTTAATACTCCTGCCAGTATCACAAGTAACAGAATTCGGTCGACTCAACAGCCCTCCTGCATCCCAGTGTCGGCCCTTAATAATGAGGTGAATGTTCAACAAAAAGATATCTATGGGCAAGGGTACAACAGCAATCCCGCGGCGCCCCGACACGGTTTTGGCGGGACGCACCAGCTAGAAATATAAGGCCGAAACCGAGACCGCAGGCAATTACAAATAGCAGAGTTGGTTTAGCAACCGAGGCATTTGACGGAAATCAAGTCCATCTCGACTGTATAGAATTACAGGCAGCTTTGCAAATTAATTTAGACCCGACGCTGGAGAATTGTCAAGAGTCTGGAAATTATGAGTAATACTGCAGCTCCGGCCGTTGGCCACGATTCGCATGTTGTCGACTTCAAGAGGAATGTCACCATAGTTGTCTGTGGTGCATCTGGTGATCTGGCAAAGAAGAAGACGGTGAGTAAGACTTGAGCTTTCGGACAACAAAACTGGGGTTGGCGGTTGAATTTTTGTGTATGACAGCTGCCCCCCACGTCTAGGCCCACGAGGAGAATCGAGGTGTTATTATCACTTATTGATAGTCCGCTGTTGAAATTGTTCCAGGACTGATACAAGCTGCCCAAACTATATACTGTGGCGGCAGCCACCGATGTTCAGCGAGCCAATCGTCTACAATTTGGCGATCGTGTTGGGTTCTGAGAGGAATAATTTGACACGGTGGGCTGCTAGAATACCGGGAATCCTGGTGATGCTACAATAATCGCCGATGGCCGAGAGTACTATATCCCAATGGATATGTTGAGGTGTCTTGGTACTTTCCGGAAAACCCCGCAGGAAATGGCATAGTGGTGGAAACAGGCCCGCCCCTGACTTGACGAGTTCTCGCTAGCATAGAACGAGTCTAGGATTGCTATTTTGTTTTAAGTGCATGGCGATGGCGGTCGACAGTAGCTGGACGGGGCCACAAGTCTTACAGACTATGACATAGTGGTAAATGTCCTGGCCCAGACCGCCTGGAAAAACCCTAGCGATGGAGTTACAGCGCTCAACGGTTTCGGTTACCATGCAATTGGCTTCTGATTGGATTGGCTGAGGCCATCCCGCGGGGGCGTTGAGTATAGGCCGATAAACCCGCAATTTTTCCGAAATGTGCATATGACATGCACAGCGTGGGGGTTTGGATGTTGGATGGTAATTCAATAAACGTGTCAAGGTTGTTTTGCTAACGACAGTTCCCAGCTCTCTTTGGCCTGGTAAGTTACCCATGACCATTTTTAATGGCAATAACGGCACAGGGCCTGTGCCCACGTTCATATGTCGTTCAATGTCAACCCTTGCCTTTGACTATTGTGAGCGAAGCGTTATGAGACAAGTATCCGTCGGGGAAACGTTGAATCGGTAGTAACGATCTGGATTATGAAATTTGTACTTTTAGAGTACCACCGTGATTGTCTTCTGGGCTGTGTGAAGCACTGAGGGGTACTGGTCGTTGACATGGGAAAGGTTGTGTGAGTCGGCCTCACAGCCAAATTCAATGCTTGTCGGTCTAGTGCACTGACCTGCGCCATCACA
Organism: Tardiomyces digboiensis; assembly: GCA_030570855.1. NCBI lineage: Eukaryota > Fungi > Ascomycota > Dipodascomycetes > Dipodascales > Trichomonascaceae > Tardiomyces > Tardiomyces digboiensis. The sequence continues at coordinate 7,670 of JAJLWU010000239.1, read as the reverse complement.
CCTCATGCTCTGTTTACCGGTCGACAAATGATCCAACCGATGAATAGATATGAGTTGGATCGTTGCATATTGTGGATGTCGTGCTAACCGCAGTACCGGGCTGGCCTCCTCCCCCAGAAGGTTCGAATTATCGGCTATGCCCGAACTAAGATGACCCACGATGAGTACTTGGATAAACTGTCGAGCTATTTCAAATTGGTTGATGGCCGAACAAGGCAAAAAGCAGAGGATTTCAAGAAGCTGTGTACCTATGTCTCGGGCCAATACGACACGCCAGACGGCTTTCATGAGCTACGGAAGGCCATTGAGAAGGTCGAGAACGAGGACCACGCAGGCCTCGACCGAAACCGGTTGTTTTACCTCGCGCTGCCATTCTCGGTGTTTGGAATTGTGTCCAAGAATCTCAAGGAATACGTTTACCCCGGTAAAGACCACGCCAAGATTATTATTGAGAAGCCATTTGGCCATGACCTCGAGAGCTCGCGAGAACTTCAAAAGGAAATTGCGCCCGTGTGGAGTGAGGATGAGGTGTACCGAATTGATCACTATCTAGGAAAGGAAATGGTTAAGAACATACTTATTCTCAGGTTCGGTAACCAATTCTTGAGTGCTTCTTGGAACAAGTCGAATATTGCCTGTGTGCAGATTTCGTTCAAAGAACCGTTTGGAACCGAGGGCCGTGGGGGCTACTTTGATAACATTGGAATCATTCGGGATGTGATGCAGAACCACTTGCTCCAAGTCCTATCTCTGATTGCAATGGAGCGGCCTGTATCGCTCTCCCCGGAGGATATTCGTGACGAGAAGGTAAAAGTGCTCAAGGCCATTCCACCAATTGTCAAGGAAAACGTCCTCCTCGGTCAGTACGACAAGTCGGAAGATGGGACAAAGCCGGCCTATGTCGATGATAAGACAGTCAACCCTGACTCGCAGTGCGCTACTTTTGCTGCGCTACAACTGGAGATCAACAACGAGCGTTGGGAGGGTGTTCCGTTTATTCTCAAGGCTGGCAAGGCCCTGAACGAAGGCAAGGTTGAGGTTCGTATTCAGTTCAAGTCACCGGCGCGCGGTCTGTTCTGTGACATTGCTCGCAACGAGCTTGTGCTGCGCGTGCAGCCCAAAGAGGCCATCTACATGAAGATGAACGCCAAGTACCCGGGTCTCAGCACCCGAGCGGTCATTACTGATCTCGACTTGACGTACAACCGCCGTTTCTCAGAGCTTGCCATTCCCGAAGCCTATGAGTCGCTGATCCTGGATTGTCTCAAGGGGGACCACTCGAATTTTGTTCGAGATGACGAGCTAGATGTGTCGTGGAAGATTTTCACGCCAATTCTACTCTCGATTGACCGCAAGGAGTTGCCTGTGGCCAAGTATCCGTATGGTAGTCGTGGTCCAAGCTCGGTTGACCCGTGGCTCAAGAAGCGTGGATACACTCGTGAGTCGGAGCAGGCGTACACGTGGCCGGTCACAAAGGGCAATCTGTAAGCTTGGAAGTGCAATCGTTGGTTAGTATTCTCAATGACAATTTTGATTATTGCAATTTATTAGCGTAGCGGCTAGTCGCAAAGGGCGAATCTGAAAAAGCTTTGTTCATTTTTAGTTATTGCACGGGGGCAAAGTGTAGATATACACAGCTGGGTCGTCCAACGGTTGGATTCCTACGAATTAAATGTTCCACCAAATGCGATCTTGAATTATATAAACTAGTAGTATTTACATGCATGCGAAAATGTGATTCATAATAGAAATTGTCGTCAACAACACAAATATCAGAGCGAGGATTTCGGCACCTCGTTGAACTTGAGCGACATCTCGACGCCCGCACGAACGTATCCACACTTTTCGTAAAATGGCACGTTGTGCTCGGAGCAGTCGAGAATGATCTTATATGCTCCATGGACTCGGCCAATCTCAGTCAAGGCGTGGATCAAGCGCAGCCCAAGCTTCTTGCCCTGCTCGGAACGAGCTACTGCAATGTCTTCAATGTGGCCAACAAGACCACACTCGTGGATCAGCTTGCGCTCAACAACCACCGATCCAACAGCTACTACTTTGCCGACTTCATTGGTTATGACCACCACAAAGTATGTATCGTTGCGACGGAGCCAGTAGTCAAACTGCGCACGGAACTCATCCGCTGAAATATTGCCAACAGTGGTCAGAACACGGAGAACGTCAAGTACACCGCGCTCATAGTCGCCATTCTGAATGGGGCGAATAGAATAACCGGCAGGAAGCGCTTTGACAACAAACTGGGGGATCAAGCTCTTGTCAAACAGTTCAGCCTCGCCGTGGCTGGCAGGAACGAATGTAACGTTGGATGTGGTAGCCGCCATTGTGACTCTGTGAGGTAATGTAGTATCGTGTGCTGCAACAACACTAGTAAAAGTTTGTTCGATTATTTAATAACTGGGCAAGCGTGTTTCCTACTACCCGGTTGTGAGTTTGCTGATTGAGCGAGCGAAGAAAGTGTTGCTGTTGATGACCGCAAACCAGTTGCAGTGACGCCTTGCCTCTCTTTAATACACTCACAACCAGACCAAAATAACCAATGGCGGGCGTCGACCCGCCGCCAAAATCCAGCCACACACTAAAAATAGCCAGCGGCCCTAGCCCAAAACGAACTTGTGAACGAAATTAACATGTTGTTATTAGGAGAATAAAATTAAAGATTTTAGATAAAACGATTTGCAGTTTGCGTTTATACCCATTGGGCTATTTGTAATTGCTCTGATAATTGCTGGACTTTGAATTGAGACGTTTACCCCTGTTTAACCCGTGCCCTATACCCCCTGCGATCTAAGTGCCTTTGATCCAGATCTGGCGCGGCTTTGTCGCCCTCCCTCTTAAAGGTCATCGCTGTTGCGAGAGTCGTAGTTGTCCTTGATACCTTGGTCGTAGGACATTAAATATAATGTTGCTTGGACTTGTCGTTCGTGGTTCTAGCCAGGACAAACAACGACGGCACGGAAAAAGCCATGACACGGCAGGCCGGCGAGGTGGGCAGTGTCAAGAGAGAGTGCCCTGGCAACACACGGCCAATCATCCATGACTTGGAATCCTTCTGTTAAAATTGGGTTGACGAGTAGCAGCGCCAAGGACAAGACTGGTATCAAGAGCCCTGTGATCGGACTGACTGATCGGGGTGGTGAACGATAATCTTTCAGGTGTGGTAGCCAGCCCTAGTGCTCATGCTACCAAATTCTTGCAATCGCTTAGATATTAGCATTGGGCGAGTCTAGTCTCTCTCTAGTCTCTCCAAACAAAGCAGCTAGACTAGCTTGCGGGGAGGGGACAAAGACAAAAGCCCACCCGGCAAACCCTGCATAGAGATCTACAATGTCATATGCACGAGATGCTACCTTGTTTCAGTGCAAGATTGACAAATGTTTGCTACAAACTAGATTATCGATATGGCAAGTTCAATTTCTATCACATATATGCGTGTTACCCAAAATGGCAAGGCCCGTCGACCTCGGCACTGGTAGACACGTACGACCTAGCAACGGATGATGCAAAGCTAATTACAGCGTACCCACGAACTTTGGTCATGGGAGAAGTCGAGCTCCAAAAACCAATCCACAATGTCTGCTAGAGTCTCTACGCAAGTTGGACTAATGGCTGGAATCGGGCAGTGAGGGGTGAAATGGGCACGGGTTAATGAATAATCACTATCAATTATTATCACCAGAAGATAAGATATCCGGGGGTGAAACTCATTCTGGGGACCTAATAGGACTGCCGACTGCCGACTGCGGGGGCAACATCAAGTAGAGTGCCGAGCAGCGGTGTCGAACATCGAGGAGCCGCCACTTTCAACTGTACAGTGGTCAATCATTGGCAAATGGTTGTGGTGTGGCGCTGGGGCTTTCGGGCTGTAGGAGCAAAGGCATTCAAATACAGATATTACCTGATATTAGCGGTTATATTTACAGTTCTATTTACAAGGTTTAGTGGGGTTCGTGACGTCCATGCAGTACAGATTAGCGATGATCGCATACTGGATATTCCCGGAAAGTTTCAACCTATATCTCACTCAAACACCGACAGTGACAAGGCGGAAACGGCTGCAAGCGTGAATACCGGACCAAAATCTGGCTTAGAGGTTGCCAAGGGAGGTGCCCCCTTGAGCAATGGGTTGGAGGAGTCGTATAGGCACCCGATACAGGGCGGAGCCCCATCACACTCGATAGACGAGCCTGGACTCGGATCCCACACAGCAGACAGTACTACCGTTGACAACAGTGTCAAGTCTGGACTCAAGACTGGAGATGGAATTGGACTCGAAGACGGTTTTAAAGGGACACATGCTGAGTCCCACACAGGAGACAGCCATACCGTTGACAACAGCGTCAATAGAATGCCCAAGCTGCCTGAAATAGCCAATAACGGCTCACCGGGTCTCGTACGACCACCGGCTAGATTACCTGGGGATACCGGCAGCTATCAATATGAGTCCGATGACGGCTGGAGTAAGCGCGAACTCGAAATTATCACTTCCGGCGGAGGACATGCACGCATGAATCACGCGTACTTGGAAAATACTCTTCTACCACCAGTGAGTTTACCGCGCATCGAAAAATTTCCTGTGGCTCAGGTGATCAAACTCCCTGTTGGTGACAAGAAGCTGCCGCAGGTTCAGGCAGAAAGATTTCTAAAGCGGACCGCTGAGGAGGAAGCCGAGAGAAACCGACGGCTCGACGCCGTCAAGGAAGTAATGCAGATATCGTGGAAGCAATATAAACAATATGCTTGGGGTGCCGACGAGCTTAAACCAAAGACATCCAGAGGCTTTTCGCCGTTCCTTGGTTGGGCAGCAACTATTGTCGATGCGCTCGATACACTCAAAATAATGGGCATGCAACACGAGTTTGAGGAAGCCATTGCCTATGTAGAGACGATTGATTTCAGTCGTTCTTTTCGGTTCGATTTGCCGGTATTCGAGACGACGATTCGCTATTTGGGCGGGCTTCTTGCCGCTCATGACTTATGCGATGAAAATGAAGCAAGCTCTAAGAAGGTTCTCCTTAAACAGGCAAAGCTGCTAGGTGACAATCTTATTGGAGCATTTGATACCCCCAATCGAATGCCGTTGACTTTTTTTGACTGGACAGAAATGGGCTCCAAGTTCAAGTACAGGGCTGGGCAAGATGCGGCATTCTCTGAAGTCACTTCGCTATCAGTAGAGTTTACGCGCCTGGCACAGCTAACAAAGGAGGATAAGTATTATGATGCCATTGCTCGCATTACAAATGCTGTGTACGAGTTTGGGCCCAAGTCGGATTTGCCATGGCTCTTCCCGCAAACAGTTGATATCTCTGGCTGCAAAGTCAACATATTTACCAATCTGCAACCACCGCGCCAAGATACCTCGGCGCAGGCGATTCAGCCGTCACCTCTGCGCCAATCGGTCTCGTTAAAATCAGCAGATGATGTAAGAGTTGATCGGCGCTCAGTGATAAATAGTGAAATAGAGGACAAAGGTTCGCATCGAGTTTTAATAGAGGATCCAAGACGATATGGCAATGTCTACACCCGTGGTTATTGCGAGCCAAAGCGGGCGATGGAGCGCGGAGCTCACGCAGGGAATTATGCGAAATATGGCATGGGGAGCCGTATTGATTCGGGCTATGAGTATTACATGAAAATGCACATGCTGCTAAAGGGTGCTGAGCCAAAATACGTCGAGCTATACGAGGGCATGGTAGAGTCTGCAATGAAGTACCTTATTTTCAAACCTCGGGTCGAAAATAATGATAAAATACTTTTTGCCGGTGTTCAAGTTGGACAATACAATGGCGAATTTGTATTTGATGGCGAAATGACGCACTTGACTTGTTTTGTTGGTGGCATGTTTGCCTTGGGAGGAAAGCTACTCAGCCGACCACAGGATGTCCAGTTAGGCGCTAAGCTCACCGAAGGCTGTGTGTGGGCGTACAACCGCACCCGCACAGGAATTATGCCCGAGTCTTTTACTGTTCGAAAGTGCCCTGATTTGAAGTCGAAATGCGTGTTTGAGCCCTACATTGGTTCCCGACCGGAGGCTATTCATGATAATAATAGTGCATCCATGCACGCGCGTGATCGAAGAGCCGTCTTTGACGCCTCTAGTCCACAGATCTCGTTAGTCTCAGATGGCCGAGGAGGAGAACGATGGCCTCTGCATGACTCCTATGATCAGCCGCTATCGTTTATAAAACAAGATCCACGGTACTTATTGCGCCCTGAGGCGTTAGAGTCTGTGTTCTACATGTGGCGTATTTCAGGAGACAAGTCATGGCAGGACAAGGGATGGCAAATGTTTAATTCGATTCGGCACGCAACGGCCCTTAGAGCGGGAGATGGAACTATTGTCGGCTACTCTGCTATTGACGATGTCACAGACGACCGCGAGCTTTCATCGCTGCATGCTGACTCGGCTGAGAGCTTCTGGATGGCAGAAACTCTCAAGTATGCCTATCTGCTTTTTGCCGATACTGACACACTTTCTCTTGATGAGTACGTTCTCAATACCGAGGCGCATCCGTTTAGGCGGCCATGAGCCCATTCATAATCAATATCATAAATTCGTACCTGAGTAAATATGAAAGTCATTACCAAAAGTCGCCATGGGCCTTCATTGCATCGGCAACCTTGACGAAACCGGCAATGTTTGCGCCTTTAACAAGAGAAGGAAGATGACCCGATGATTCAATAGAATACTTGTTAGCAGTTTCCACGCATGTGTTGAAACAGTTAGTCATGATATCATTGAGCTTGGCGTCAACCTCTTCGGTAGTCCAAGTCTGGCGGGAAGAGTTCTGAGCCATCTCAAGACCAGACACCGCAACACCTCCAGCATTTGCGGCCTTTCCTGGACCGTACCAAATCTTGTTGCCAGTGAGACGAGCTGTCTCAAACACCTCAATGGCCTCAATAGTCGAGCCCATATTGGAACCCTCGGCAATGTAGCGGCAGCCGCTGTCTAGAAGGGCCCTGGCATCCTGAGCATCGACCTCGTTCTGAGTGGCACATGGCAAGGCAACGTCGACATGGCCAACAAGCTTCCAGGGACGGGCACCGGGGTGGTAGTCGAGATGCGGCAATTGCTTGGCCAGAGATGCCAATTGGCCTCGCTTGAGCTTGAGATCGGCAATGGCCTCGATGTCTTTGGCAGTAACTCCATGTCCCTCCTTTGCAATAAAGGACCCCTTTGAGTCGGAGATGGACACAACAGTTCCGCCAAGCTCTATGACCTTGAGAGCGGCATACTGAGCAACGTTTCCAGAACCAGAGACAGCGACGCGCTTGCCGCTGAACGACTCTTTGCCATTGGTCGCGTACTCAATCATGCGTGAGACGTAGTAGACTAGGCCATAGCCGGTAGCCTCTGGCCGGATAAGCGAACCTCCCCAAGTGAGTCCCTTTCCGGTAAGAACACCTTCCCATCGCTGCTTGATCTTCTTGTAGGCGCCAAATAGATAGCCAATCTCGCGGCCACCTACATTGATATCACCAGCTGGGACATCGGTGTCAGGACCAATGTGTCGCGAGAGTTCAGCCATGAAGGCATAGCAGAATCGGCGAATTTCAGCGTCAGAGCGGCCCTTTGGGTCAAAGTCAGAACCACCCTTTCCGCCGCCCATGTTGAGGCCGGTCAAGGCGTTTTTGAAGATCTGCTCATATCC
>JAJLWU010000238.1:0-14229 GCA_030570855.1 Tardiomyces digboiensis | reverse complement strand
TATTTGCTTCGAAGGCTCAAAGCAGATGTGGAGAAGCAAATGCCAGCCAAGTATGAACACATTGTGTATTGTCGGCTCTCAAAACGCCAGCGATATCTTTACGATGACTTTATGTCTCGGGCGCAGACGCGAGAGACTTTGGCGTCGGGCAACTTTCTTTCTATCATCAATTGTCTCATGCAGCTCCGCAAAGTGTGTAATCATCCGGATTTATTTGAAGTGAGACCGATTGTGACTTCACTGGCTTTGCAGCGGTCGGTAGTAACCAATTTCCTACCCACAAGGGACGTTGTATCTCATCTCTTGGCGGGATATCAAGAGAGTGAGGTCAACCTTACAACTTTGAATTTGGTTTTGCATGAGGCTGAGGCCATGAATTCCTATGACGCAGATTCTATCAGCCAAATCCGTGCTCACAAGCAGCTTGCACACGGTCTTGCAGAGCTGGCTGTCACAACTCCTCCGACACAGTCTGACTATACGACTTTGGATGATCATGCCAAATATGTAAAGTATCAGAAGCGCCGTGCGCTCGCGGAGCAGCTTCAGCACATGATCTATTTGAACTTTTTTCGCTGTGCACGTCGCCCCATCTATGGCAAAAACCTGGTCAATAGCTGCACCATTTTGACTAGGGACCCAGAGGTTGGCTATGACTGGAATGATATCCGCGCACTCCATTCTGTTGTCAAATCATATCGTGCGCATGAGCATCAGATGGCTGGTGTGGTTGAGAGATATTCGTTTGTGACACCTTCAGTTGTGTGCCTTAACATGGCTGCTCTCACTCTTGGCCCAGCTATCGCGTCGAGCTCTTTGGACCCATACCGCTCGGATGGCTTTTTGCACCTAGAGCAAGTCAAGTCTTCCATCGCATTTCCTGATAAACGACTATTGCAATATGACTGCGGTAAGTTGCAGCGGCTGGCAACGCTGCTGCGTGATCTCATTGATGGCGGACATCGAGCCCTTATTTTTACACAAATGACGCGAGTCCTCGATGTCCTTGAGCAGTTCCTTAACATCCATGGCTGGAGATACCTGCGCCTGGATGGTGCAACCAAGGTCGAACAGCGGCAGTTTCTGACTGAACGATTCAATTCTGATTCCAAGATCCCGGTGTTCATTTTGTCGACTCGCTCTGGAGGTCTTGGAATCAACTTGACTGGTGCTGATACTGTCATATTCTATGACTCTGATTGGAATCCATCGATGGATAAGCAATGCCAGGATCGTTGCCATCGTATTGGCCAAACGCGAGACGTGCATATTTATCGCTTTGTTTCAGAGCATACCATAGAGTCTAATATTCTGCGCAAAGCTACACAGAAGCAGATACTTGACAATGTTGTTATTCAAGAGGGCGACTTCACGACTGACTACTTCCATAGGCTCACTGTTCAGGATATGATTGGAAACGTCGATGGGATTTCCACAGACAGAGCTCTAACTGAAAACCTCCCGGCCAATCTCCAAAAGGCACTGGCTGCCGCAGAGGACGCAGAGGACGCCGCGGCTGCCAATGTTGCCATCAAGGAAGCAAACCTCGACGTTGAAGAATTTGCCGAGCGAGCAGCGTCGGTTCCCCTTTCCACGGTTGACGACTCTCAATCACAGTCCCCCGCTGTCGTTACTGCTACAGAAGATGGTGGTAGCGTTCCACCAGAACTCGATGTCTACGCATCGTCACCTTCCTCGGACGACGAACCTGGCCACATCGACGACTACATGATTCGTTTTATTGAAAACGGATATTTGAATGACTGATTGATCACCTGCCAACGGTGGTGCGTGGTCGATACGTATTTAATGATTTTGTACAAATGTAATTGTATTATTCCAGACAACCTATGCGACTGGCACGCGACCGCTGAGGCGCGTCACCACCCCATCGGCTTCTGGTTGCACCGAACCACAAATCAGTTAGTGGTGGCTCACGGCCGTGGCATCATATACTCCTCATTGCGTCCTCAGTTGACGTCAATGCTACGTAATGATGCGCTTGTCAAGTCAGCGAGTCACTTGAAGTCATAGGAGGCGGCACGTGACGTGCATCATTGACGGCCAGTTGCCCGTGCCCTAAACGGAATGGCAGCAACCGTGGAGTGTATAAATGCGGGGTCATCGATGGTGAGATTTTACACAAGAGTCAACGATTTTTATAAAAGATCAAGGACAATTCTTAGTGAGCGTACCGAATAATAATACAATGTCTGAGGTATGATTCTTGTTGATTCAAGGAATAGCACAATTCTGGTTCAATTGTCGATGGCAGACGAGATTTTATGCGAATAGGGACCGGCTGAAAGAGCCTCCAGCCAATTCTACGTAATTATGATAGCAATTGGCTTTCTTACGCATGTATTGTGCCCGTTCCTTAACCATTCAGTGGTAATCATTTCAATCCATGTACGCCGCCACGTGAGCAATCTGGTTTGCAGTCTGGTTCTTGCTGTTGCTCAGCTTTCCTTCGACTGCGCTTGATAGCTGTCCTGGACTTCACCTTGGCTCACTCTCGTATCCAGCGTGTTGGCTGGCACTATCGATTATCGATCTCAGGAAGCCAGTTTACTAACGCCAGGCAAAAGTTTTCTACAAGGGAAAAAATACAGACGGAGACTTTTCTGTTTTTGTGTCGTCGCCTGAGATGCTAGCCAAGTGGCGAAAGGACAAGTCAATTCCACTTGTTGACGTTGTGGGGCTATTCAAGGTTTTCGTGCAGAGAACCAGCGGTGCACAGTCACTAGGTGACACTGCTTCGAAGGCTGAGCTGGATAATGAGTTCGGAACCTCTAATGTAGACGAGGTTATCAAGAAGATCCTTCAAGAGGGTGAGGACCAGGGCGAATACATCCCGGCTCAGCGTTGGTCTTCGACTAATGACGTCAATACCGGGCTCGTTTCTCATAAATAGACGACGCATCCTAGCTGAGAATGCCAGCTGTAGGCTATTTGAATGCTAATTAAACTTTTTTTATCTTCGAGGTTGTTCCGTGTCTTGTGACAGGGCAGGTAATCCCATGTTTTGGCTTCTCTCCAGCCCACGCTCGATTCTCTTTAAACGCCGTAAGTTGACATAAACGTAAAGGCGTCAAAACAGGCTGCAAAATCCCTGCAGTGAAAAAAAGTGGAGGGCCGGCAGTTTGGTTTCAGCAAAGGTAGATCTTTCTTATGCGCATGATGAACATGCGTGGCATATAATTGATGTTGCACACATCTTACGCACTTGTACTAAATTCAAACTTGAATTGAACTGAATATAGTTGAATTATCAGCTTGTGATTTCCACCAGACTACGTTGCCACAGTTAGTAATCGATGCAGGCATCAGCATGACAAGGCTTTACGCGCCTTTGGTCCTCTCCTGGGTATAAGATATGTTTGATGTTAGCACATCTAGACAACTCTTGGAATGGTCCCCGGGACGGTCCATCTCCTATATATTTCTGATTTCGCCCTATTGCGGGAGGATCTGTTCTCTCATCAAGTAATTAGGTGCTCCCCATTTATTCGCTTAACATGACTGTGACTCGCCTGGAAATGAATTATATAATTACGGGCAGAACCAAATTGCTCACAACAATCTGGGTAAGAGCAATAAAGTCTGACCGAGGCTATAGTACGAATTCTCACAGTTACAAACGCGAAATAATATATAAATCAGACGTGGTGAAGTCACAACCCTCGGAGGTTGTATTTTAGACACGGATGCGACCGACACTAGACTCAAAACCGGGTTCGTACATTTTCTTCAACCTGAAATATAATTTTTCACCATAACCATCAACATTCATGTGATACAGTGCTCGGCAACATGCGGCGCAATGCGCAACACAGCACCCGAGCACTGCAGGCAGGCACCTCACAACTAATGACTACGAGTTGAGTTGCCGAGAGCGTCGATCTCCCTTGTCATGACAGGAGCAGGCAGACTGAGCGATGCCGTTGAACTTGGAATGAGTTCATAAAACAGCAGCCGCACTTAACCAAAGACGCTAGAGAAGTGAGAGGGCGACATAAAACCAGTGCCAAAGCAGATCCTTGAAAAGGAGCAATATCTTTCGCGGAGGTCCGAGCGGAGCAGACCTGGAATATACATGAGGCGCTCTGCACGGATCCACGAGCCAGAACGAACTCGACAGATATTGACCACGACAATGACAGACAGCGCAGTAAGAAAATATTTATTGGGACATATGTAGGTTCGTCGTGAACATTCATTGTTTTCACATGACATAGATTCAATAGCAAGAGCTATCACGGCCAGATGTGCCGTTGCTCTATGCATGCCATTTGAGACTGTGCGGCGGATTAACTTTGCACCATCTGTGCAGGTTGACTAACAACGCCTGACACAACGTTACCGTTGTCTGTCACACAGGATCGATCTCCTGATGGGCTAAAAAAAGTATTTGACTTGATAGTCGATAATTGAATAGCCGACTGGTGGTAGCTGAACACTGCTACGATGAAATACCTGACCAGTACGTGAGTCTACACAATGACATGATTCTCGGACGACTTTTGTTCACAGCAAAGGCGCGATTTCGGACCGTTGGAAGATGCCAAGAAATATGACAGCGGAGCGGGTTAGTGCATGAGCCAACAGCAGAAACTTGAACTGCAGTCGCAAATACCCGAAATCAGCGAGACAGGAACAATGTCAGACCCATTTGTTCTGAGATGCTTGGACATTGTGTGACCGGCGCACGAGCACAGCAGAAGGATTTGCATTAGCTGCAAGGAAGGTTCTGTTATACGCCGCATCCGTTGCGGCGTGACGCGCAAATGGAAGATCAGTCCCGAGTTAGCCCTTGTCAGGCGTTGCCGAGGATTCCGGAGCACTGGTTTTGCGACGATGTCCTATTCGTCTGAGATTCTTCAGAAACAAGGCGAGCTCGACTTGATTCGGCTATTTTTAACGTAAATAAAGGTAAAAGTGCCGAGCCTCTTGACGTTTTGAATGGTTGGACGGAACGCCTACCCAAGGCAATCCCACGAAAAATCGGCTGACGCAAGTCGTGATATTGCTATACGACTAGGGCCCCTACGGGACGGGTGGCGTGAGTAACCGACCCGGGGTGGACCATAGTTACCTCAAAGCGTGTGTTTCTGGAACCGCTGCAAATTTCGCAATGTGTCGACGCTGCAAGCGATGGGTCAAGTCGTGCAGCTCGAAACACTCGTGAAGAGGTATGACTTCTGTTAGCATCAATTATTTAATCGGCTACGTGGCAAAATTTTCTCCGCTTGGTCGATTTGTGTGCATGTGGCAGGGTTGGACCCTGACATATTTTTATCCGGTAAATCGAACGGCCGTAGGGATCGCAGTGGATCGTCTGTAACAAACCACCTCGAGCTGTTGACATCTTGTGAGCTACAGGAAACTACACTTGCGTGCATCGCCGTATTATGTAGGGACTTGCTATCTGCGGTGTCTTGCAATTTCGGTGCGAGGAGCTGTCGTTGATCCCGGGCTGATCTTATGAAGATGTACACGTAACAAATTGTTGAGATTTCAAGTCCAGTCGAGCATCGTGATAAGACCTATATAGTGAGATGAATGGTATAGAGAGCGCATTGCTGTTACTGTTACTCTGAGCTGCCTGCAGAGTTTCAATCTGCCCTTACGTTGTGTACAGGACTCCCATGTGCGAAACAGCTTAAGGCAAACTGTCATCAGACGCCTCGTTGTGTTGTACCTCTGGGAAGGACCAGTAGATGGCATAACGGCCCTAGTGGCGCGCTAAGTGAGTTACCCGATGGATTCTGTGTGGACGTGGGGGTGGGGGCACAGCAACACCACGGACAATAACGTCCCTGTTGAGCAACTGTGCTTTCATTATCCACCGAAAACGTCGATTTCGTGGGGAACCTGCAATTTAGGGTATCCCACGAGGTCAGGAACCTAGGATGCGGAATCGGATTTCCGCATAGCAACCATTTTATCCGTTAACGCCCAGCCCGCTTCAACCCCTCCGGCTGGTTCTGACTACTGACGAGGCTTTGATGTAAGAGATCATATTCTGATATGGGACCTGGAGCAAAAGGTCGGCACGTGAGCAGGGATATAAATCCACATTTCCGAAACCCGAAGGGGCTGGATGCCTTTGGCTATATGTCGCGAAAATGTAATATGAGTACTTTTGACGCGTTTCCTGTTAATGAATTATAGTGGCATTTACGTACTAATATCACCACAGCAATGTTAATCTAGAATGACAACGAGATGTCGTACCCACATCCTAGATCGGGCACTACTTTTGCGGGCTGTATGGTAGTGTGAGACAGCCCACTGTGTGCAGTTGAGCTATGTAAGTCGACAGTGTTTGTCGATACACTTCGCAGCAGATACGTTCCAGCAGTGTGGCGGGCGTGGGCGGAGGTGAGTACTCACTCAACTTATCCGCTTCTGACTTGGATGCGGCCAATAAATTACGGAAATCTGTTGATTCTGGAATTAATTGTCGTCGCAGAATGGCACGGCATGACCATTTTGGGCATTTCAAGCAACTAAGAGTCAACAAGTATCTGTTACTTTGGCGCCAAATTCACTCCTTGGACATTTCCCTTTAGCTCTTTATTTGAGAGTTTCAGAAGTGGGAAATGAAGAATGACTATATCGACAGTTAACGTTGAATCTAAAGTTATATCTACAACACCAACCTCAGTGGGGTCCGCAGCTCTGCTCATCACCTCGTGCAGCGGCGAAGCTGGGTAGCGGCGTTCTGCGCCAGGGTCAGTAGTACAATGCATGCCTAGTTGGATTTAAGTCGGCCGCGACGGCCGTGGTACGGCAAATAGCTTCCACCGTGTCTAGAGAATTTCAAGTCTCTTGGCATGCGCCTGATCTCACAGTGTTTGAGAAAACCGGTGCGGCGTTTCATTACGAGAAATAACTCTAAGCAGGCTGCGCAGCCCCCAACTCGGAAAAGCGCCATGCGCGCTGCCACCAACCGGAACAGTCCAAATAGCGTGATATAGTCTTACCATCTCGCAAATACAGCGGTTAAATAACAAGCATTCCATAGAGCACGACGTGCAATAATTACGAATATCACCCCCCCCCCAAAAAAAAAAAAAAAAACCACTGTCAAACTCGGTTAGAGTTGCAACGAAATGTCCCAGATGCGTAGGCGGCCGGATTCTATGGCCAGTTATCCGACGTCCAGGAAATTTATCCGTCCAGGGACTAACCTGAATTTTTCTCTTATGGCGTGATGTCGCGTTTCCCTTGGGATATCTCAGCGTTATTTTGTGCAGGTACCAAGAGATGCTTTACGAAATGAGCTTGCGTTTGGGATCAGCCCTAGCATTGCTACAGTCTTTCTTGAAAGGAGCCCAAGCGAGAGGCGTGACATGCGATCGAAGATGCAAGTTGTTTTTAAGCAGGGCTTGGGCTGCAGTCAGCAGCAGGCGTACATGTATCCAGCAGGAGTGGCTGCATGCATGACCGTTGAGTCGCGCTGCCCGTTTACGGGTAAATCTTGGCACGCACAGGCTTTGGACTGGATTAAACAAGAAAGGACGGCTGGCGGGCTGGTTGGCCGTATAAGAACCTCTGTGGTCGCTGCACACGGCAAAAGTCCACAAAACACGGCCACGACGACAAGTAATTAATTTTTGTTTCTTTGCATTTTGGTTGGCTGCTAGGTCCACCACTGTGCTGGCTGCGAAGAAAACCCGCTTGCAGCTTCAGCGCGAGCCTGAGAGAAGCCAGGGACAGGACGCGAAGCATCGACAGTGGCGCGATAAAACAAGACGACAAGGCGAAGACTGTCTAGTGGGTGATTTTTTGAGGGGGGGCGTCGCCAGGTAATAAAAAGTCGGGATAAAAAGGGGGAATTATAATATGAATAGTGCCTGGCCAGTCGGCGATCGCTTGGGACAGGGATCGCAAGCTATAACTCCGATGGACAGCGAAAGTCATTCGGTGACAACGGTCGTGTATTTGGCAGTCAGCGGCTCAGAGGATGATTTTCACAATTTGGAGAAACTGAAAAGTGCGCTGGAGTCGGAAAAAGCAACGGTGGTTGGCGTAGACTTTGACGGCCTGCTACGTCAACTGTTTACTCATCGAAAGAATAAGCAGCTGCTGGTAGTTGTGTTGCCGTTTAGCGACAATTCGCTGGAGTTACGTCATGGCCTTACACTGGCTCGCAGCCAGCTAACGCTTGTGCGAGGGGCGTATTTTGTACTCGACGACCACTCGAGCCGAAGTCCCGCTCATTATCGGGGTGGCGCTGCCGCAGTTTATGAATGCCGGCAACTCAGCGATGCCGACGCTCAAAGCATTGCGAGCGAGGTTAGCCGCATCCGAGACCGACTGGCAAATCGAGTCGAGTCGCTTCAGTCGTTGCTGGGACTTGATGCGAGTTCAGCCGGCGTAAGCAGTACCACTCATTTATGCGACCAGTTTACAGAGGCGCCGCCAGAATCATTGCTTGGTGCCCCATGGCTGGAAAATGATCTAGTGTCGGGGTCTAGAATCGAACAGATGAAACAACTTGTGTTCAACTGGGACTTCCCTGCTCACGACTTAAATTATGACGACTTGTTGGCCTGTGCATGCGCCATGATCGAGTATGCAATCGAGCATTGCATGCCTGAATGGGCTCTGTCTCGCCAGCGTTTAATTGCGTTTCTAGCGGTTGTGCGAAATTGTTACTGCGTTGACAACCCGTATCACAACTACCGGCACGCGATTGACGTCTTGCAGGCTATGTTTTACTTTTTGATCGAAACAAAGTGCCTGCCAGATATGTCTGCTACGACAAATGCTACTGTCAAGGCTAACCGTCCTCGTTTACTGACAAATGTTCAAACGGTAGCTGCTCTAGTAGCGGCCCTTGGCCATGACGTTGGCCATCCCGGAGTCACGAATGCATTTCTGGTGTCAACAAATGCACCATTGGCCCGCATCTACAACGACCGCAGCGTATTAGAGTCGTTTCACTCTGCATCTTTTAATCAGGTACTCAAGATGTACTGGCCACGGCTGGCTAACGACTCAGAAGCCCGTGAAATTATCACTCAAGCGGTTCTTGCGACCGATATGGCCATGCATTTTCACTACATGAACTCGATTGAAGCCGTTGACTTATCTGCCGGTCTCGCCAAGCACCAAACTCTGCTATGCTGTATCATGATCAAGTGTGCCGACATTTCCAATGTTGCGCGCACTCTTGAGATCTCGTCACGCTGGGGTGCGATCCTGACGGAGGAGTTTCTAGAGATTGCTGATCTTGAACGCAACTTAGGCATCAAGCCGACTACTTCTAGCCTTGCACACGATGCGACCGCTTCAGAGCGTCACTTGGCACTTGCAAAGGGCCAGTTATTTTTTATTGATACCTATGGGCGGCCACTGTTTCGCGCCATCTCGCGCGTTCTTCCTGAACTCCGATATACGATTGACTTTATTGACTCCAACGAGGCCGAGTGGCGCGACGTTGTGAGTGCGGCCGCCAGCGCCGCAAAGTGACTGTGAAATGGTTACACGACGGAATGAGCGAACGATCCTGTACTATATACGAGTACCCTTTTTTGACTCTTATGCATTGCATCACATATGGGTTTATTGCTAATGAAAGAAAGCTTTTTAGAGCAACATTCACAAGTATCAGTGATGAGCTGCGTAGTCTATGACGTGCATGAGCTGCAAACGATTGAAGATGTGGTTCACATCTTTCTTCAACTGTGGTATTAACACTTAGGAACGTACTGATCCAGTGTGAAAAAAAAAAGGGAATGATACCATGAGATGCTAGGTCAAATCGAATTAGGACAGTTGGCCAGAAGCTTTGAGGTCTCTAGCCTGCTCAAATATTTTTAACATCTTGCGACGAGCACCAAGTGCATTGACCCCGCGAGCTTCCAAATCAGAGTCCGACAAGTCAATCAGTTGATCCCATGTCAAGTCCTTCAAATTGTCTGTGTACTTGTGTAAGCGCAGAGAACGCAACCAGGCGCTGATATCCTTGGTGAGAGCCGGATCTAAGTAGTTATCCTTGCGGGATGGCGTGTTTGATGCAGAGGGCCCAGGAGAGCGGCTCATATCTCTAGAGTAGGATGATCTCAAGCCAGAGCTTTGGCGGCCGCTACGGTCTGGCGGCGAGTTGGTAGGGACTGCGAGTTGTGGTGACGGAGAGTGTAGAGTCGTACCTTGGGACCCAAGCGTCCACCGTTGCTGCGGCGAGCCCCGTTGAGCTACAGGGGTTGCTTGAGGGTTTAAACCCATGTGTGCAAATTCCCTCTCCAAAAACTTTTGCTCCTCCTCAGTTACGATACTTCCTCGCCTCCTATACTTTTTCACCTCACTGTCAATGACGGCCCTATTGCTCACAGTACTCAAAGCAGCCATCTTCATGGCGGTGGTGTTGTAAATCTCCGCATTGACCTTATTGTGAGGGGTCGCGGATACAGGAGTCGACACAAGACTCGCCCACGATCCGACACCATCGGGCAGATAAGAAAGATCGGAATCCATCATGGACGCCGATTTGTTATGTGCACTTATCCGTTGAGCACTGCCGCCAAGATGAGGCGGTTGAATGCTGCTCGGCAAAGATGAGGCATCGGCGGCAGACTTGGGTCGAGAGATGTCGGGCGCACGTACCCAAGGGGTCATGGCTGGCGACTTTCCAAGGCCAAGAAAGCTATTATAAAAGTCAGCCGGGCCCTTTTGCGGAGTCGCAAAAGATGCCGCCGACTGAGGATGCAAATGGGATCCAGCTGAAGCAGGGGCGCCAGTGCCACCAACAGCATTGACGGCCGAGGGCGCAGCAACATAGTTAGTAGCAGCAGCGGCAGCAAATATGGGTCCCTGTTGCTGCTGTTGTTGTTGTTGTTGGTGAGCAGCGGACCCTTGGTGGACAGGGCGAAGGGCGGGTGAATTGTTCCTACCCAAGGCATCGTTCATCTGAGCCTCAAGGATGTCGCGCTCAGGATTGGTGGGTGACAGTACCGCAGAAATCGGGTCCTTGTTTGCAATCGTTTGCAACACTGTAATGAAGAACCGGATCTGGACCGGAGTGGTCTGCTGCAGTAACGCATACAAGGCAGCCGTCCTCTCCGCCACCGAAAGGACTTCAAACCACTTTTCAATGGCGCTCAGTTCATCTTTAAAGTTCTTATCCAACGACGCTTCCGCCATCTCTTCAAGCGTCTGCTGGTACAATTCCAAGTCTGCAAGCCACTTTTCGGCCGCTTGTTCCACCGGGTCATCAGCGCCCCCACCACCAGCGAGTCCCTGCTTGTGTATATTCTGAAAAAATATTTCAGATGTTGGCCGGGTTCTGGATGCCAAAGGCGAACCTTCGATGCGCGGTGCTCCCATGTCACCAGCAGTAGCACCCACATGCATTCTGCGAATGGACGGAGTGTCGTCCATTGCTGTTTTCTGACGCACCTTTGCGCTTGGAATTTCGGTACTACGGTTGAATGGTAGTCTTTAATAACGTCGTAAGGCGTCTTTGGCTCGCTTTGTCCGCAGTTGTAGTTCCTCGAGCCTCACAATTAGCACCAGCTCTCAATATTAGAGTCAATCGTCCTGTCACGCTGGTCCAGTATCCCAGTTTACAATCCAGGCGACCAGTGGGGCTTGATCCTATTCTTTCTGACCGTCCACGGAGCACTTGGAGCGCGGATTCTTGGTGGCAACTTGCTCAACACTGTCGCTGCTGGTCTGTGGCCGCCAATTCATGTCTGTAGCGGTTCTTCCCTTGTCCCGCACGGCTGGTATCCCTAGACCTATGCGAGAAACCGACCAGTTGAACCTTCAAGCCAGACAACTCGGGTACCGCCGGCAAAGCAAGCCAACAGGCCCACCAATCTATCACAAACAATCGTCGCACTGGTTTTGCGTGGCGCCGCCCGACCCACAAGAAATGTTCGTGCCTGGTCGTATTGGGCGCGCGCCTAACCCTCAACGTTCTCAGCGTTACTGATCCTGGCGGGTTATGCAGTTCTAGCAGTCCTACGCGGGAGACGGCTATTGAATATCTGTGCAGTTCTAGCAGTCCTACGGAGGAGACGGCTCTCATGGATTAATTCCAGAATATGTATAGCCGGGGCTGTATGGTCACTGGTCTTTCTAGTCTACCAAGGAACAAAGTCGGATCACTGAAAGGGGAAAAGTGAGCAAGACATAATAGAATCAAAGTCGCTCGGCTCAAAAAGCCGGATCTGTTGCAAAGGAGAACAATATATAAGCGAATAGAGGAAACAAGGAAACTTATCCAAGTTCGCTTTGTTGCATCATTGCAACTCGCTATATCGTTCTCTCTATATCACCGCCAGAAAGTCCATTGCATCAAAAACAATTAAAAGACACGTCTAATACGGCGGCGTTATTAAAATAAATACTTAGCCGCTGCTTGGACCATGCCACGTCCTTGGTGAGCAACCAATGACGACCACCTCGGCACCGTCATGCACATTCAACTCTAGTCTACAAGCCTAGTTTATAATTCAAGGCGCCACCAGGCACCCACAATTATACAGCAGCTATTAACCTGCATCAAAGTTCATCTCAACGTCACGTGTAACCCCCCCACACGCGTTTCTCGCCAGTCTTGTAGTGACCGACACGCGACCCCTGGCGACACCCCATGTGGCAGGATGCAGCAACAAAATCGCACACACCACACCACGAAATTATACGATTTCAAAACCGCCCGGCCACTACGTAGACGCCGCCAACTGGAAATCCCGGGAACCAAATCCAAATGGTTCAAAGACTAGCTTTTTGTCGGCAGTGCCGAGCAAATATCTGATTGGGTTAGGGCGTGTTACCCGGCTGGCCTCATGTTTTCAGTGGTGCGCTGGCGCGACGGTTTGTTGGCGCAAAAATGGGGACGGCCGCACCGCCGCTCGCGGCCAGTCAGTTGGGAGTGAACAAGACAGACCAGTCAGAACCCCATCTTCATTTTTTCATAGTGGTAAAACACACGCCAGTTCGCAACAACACAACTCGGTCGGTGCGACAGTCTGTAACCGCCTTGTCGCAAACGCCACCGACGCCGTCATAAAGTCAAGCAGTGTGCTCAGAACGAGTGACTGTTTTGTTTTACATCGACTAGTGTTTGGCCGCCACCACCAGCTTTGTTAAGGTGCTGCTAGTGCAGACGGTTTAATACTTTACATTTTTACTTGTTTACGCGCGTCGTCGTTGCAGCAAGTTATTTCAACGGTCGTCGTTGTCGAGTTTGCACGAGTATTAATTGACAATGTCGGATACGCCTGAAGCTGACCTTGACTCGATCATCGACCGGCTGCTTGAAGTACGTGGGTCTCGGCCTGGTAAGCAAGTTCAGCTCCAGGAGCATGAAATCCGATACTTGTGTACAAAGGCTCGCGAGATTTTTATTCAGCAGCCTATTTTGCTGGAGCTCGAGGCTCCTATCAAGGTAAGTCTTTGTTTGTGGCTCCTTGCGGGTGTGGCGTTGTATTGGAATTGCCATGTGGGTTCAGAGATGGGCGTCTATGCGTGTGGTTTTATTGCGTTTGCTTTGATGCGATGATTGCTGGTGGCCATTAGCTGCTACTTGGTTTTGCTGGGCGGGGTCAGCCGACATAATCAGTCTACGTCTATCCCATTGTTTTAGCAAGCGTTTAACGAGGAT
Source organism: Tardiomyces digboiensis (assembly GCA_030570855.1). Classification (NCBI taxonomy): domain Eukaryota; kingdom Fungi; phylum Ascomycota; class Dipodascomycetes; order Dipodascales; family Trichomonascaceae; genus Tardiomyces; species Tardiomyces digboiensis. Next base: position 605 of record JAJLWU010000238.1, on the reverse strand, counting down.
GTATGATGGGCTCTGTATATTGTGCCATGATTTTTGCTGGTACAACTGGTGCTTTTTAAACAGTATTGTCGGAATGACACGTCGTCGGTGATGACTCAGGGATGGAGAGATAACACCTCTATTGGTTGTTTTGGCTGTTATTTGCGAGCTGTTGGCTTCCCTGTACCAATGTTGGTGATGCAACTTGGATTTAATCGTGATTTCTCGTCTGAAGCATACCTGTAATTTTTTTTTTTTTTTTGCGCCCCCCGAGGAGCATTTTCTAATATCATATGGAAACCCCGGTACTAACCGCAGATTTGTGGAGACATCCACGGACAGTATTATGACCTGTTGCGCCTCTTCGAGTATGGTGGTTTCCCACCAGAGGCTAACTACTTGTTCCTAGGTGACTATGTAGACCGAGGAAAGCAGTCGCTGGAAACAATCTGCTTACTGCTGGCGTACAAGATCAAGTACCCAGAGAACTTCTTTATTTTGAGAGGTAACCACGAGTGCGCCTCGATCAACAGAATATACGGTTTCTACGACGAGTGCAAACGAAGATACAACATCAAGCTATGGAAGATGTTTACAGACTGCTTCAACTGCTTGCCGATAGCAGC
>JAJLWU010000237.1:0-14338 GCA_030570855.1 Tardiomyces digboiensis | reverse complement strand
ATATCACCTGCTGTCTCCTTGTTACCAGCAAGCAAATCCAGCGACACCCTGGGGTGCTTGAGTTCCAGAAACACGTGCTTTTTCTCACTGCTGTAGCTCAGCAGGTCGTTGATATCCCATTGTTGGGCTCCACCCCCCTTTTCCGGGGACCACATGACAGATCCGTTGCCGACCGCAAGAGTTCCTTTGTTTTTCTTGCGTCCATCCACCTCCTGCACCTGCCAGTTGTAAAATTGCGACTGGCGCGAGTCTTTTGAGGACTCACCTGATTTAGGTCTTGCTGGCATAGGCGGAGGAGGCTCGTCATCTTCGTCGGTTTCTGGGGCTGCAGGCAACTCCTTGTTTACTTCAGGACGCAATGGCGCGTGGTGAGTCTGTACAGCAGTGCCAGAGGTAGTAGCGGCCGAGCTGTCGTTCACGTCCTCAATGTAATTTGACGGCACAAAGCCAAAGTCCGTATCGCCGGCACCCACTAGGATCCAATCTTGGTCACTCTTATCGTACAGGTCGTAGATCGTTCCCTCTTTGAATGATAGTTCTTCTTCGGTTTGCTTATCGTAGTCATACAGCGTTCGAACTTTGCCAATAATTGGGGCCCGATGGTTAGCATGTTTCACAATAAGAGGAGTTTCAAAATCAACAGTGGACAGTGATTGATACATACCTTTGTAATGTAGTTGTATGGAACAAGTCCAACCGGTTCCTCTGCGGCCATACCGGGGACCCGCTTCTTGACCTTCCACCAATCGTCCTCATTAGACGTCTCGAGCAAATACAACACATCGCCTTGAGAAATGGTTAACTCTTGATCATTTTGTGCTTGATAGTCGTATTGTGCGACAAAAATGCCGATATATAGAGACGGCATTCCGGCCCGTCAAGTCGCTGGTGTTCCTACCACAATCAACAAAACTGCACCAAAATGCGTATTTGAGACTGAGTCGTTGGCGACTAACTGATGTCTCTCGTGAAATCAGGCCAAGATTGCCGCCCGCTTTCTGGTGTTGATATGTAAGCCTAGTGCTTTTGTCCCCGCAATCGCCGTCCGATCTTGCTTCGCAAGCGCTTCTGCAGCCAGCTCTCGGCAGTCCTCTGCCACTTTGAGCTTCCCAACTATCTATTTGCAGTTGTCAGCCGATGAAAACACGACTGTGTTCTGCGGCCTCGTAGTGTCTTTGCGGTTGTTCAGTATATAGCCAACCGAGTCCGTGTAATCCTCCACCTCACCGCTACCCACTCAGAGAGGGTAACTACTTGATTTTCCAACTTGGCCCGGTTTTTGTCGGGAAATCCGCCATGAAACTAAACGCTAAGCTATTGGTATTACAGGCTAACGGCCATCGACGCAATGTAGGATGAGGTAGAGTGCAGATTCTAGAGGGCACACCTGAGCCGTCGTTATAGCAGATGCGGTGTTAAAGATACGGCCCGCTTTGTAGCCCTGAGACGCAATTGTGAAAGCCATTGACAATTACTGTGCATTGGGTTGCGGTTGCGATAAGCGATTGAGTATCCGTGATATCCCCATTGTCGTAATCGTCATCGAGATGTAACAAGAGGATTGTCAGTGCTTCGTTTATGCATTAAATGCGTGTTTGCATTCAATTTATGCACTCAGCCCCATGCCATGCTCACTGGGTCCAGAGCATTGTCAAACGCGCCGAAAGCGAAATTCCAGAAACCAACAGAGAGTAGCTGACAATGACTCTGGAAGGAAATAAAGCCGACTCCAAGGCAGACGTTTCGAAGCGGAAAGTGAGTCTTGAGATTACGGACGATGATCTGTACCGCAATTCGTCACAGTTTCGTCTTTGGTCATTCACTCGAGAAGGACTAGAAACCCGCCAACGGCAAGCTCATAGAGTCGCAGCCGAGCGTATATTGAAACTACTTGAGGAAAAAGGACTGTCCAGTGAGATTGAGGTCCTGACATATGAGGAAGAGCAGTTATTGATTAGATCTTATGCGTCCAAGATAGAGGCTATAGTCACCGTGTTTAAGATGCCGTCACAAGTCAAGGTATGTCAAACAAATTTTTGAACTCATTTGATAGTTGCTAGTGCCACCATTGGGCTTGTTTGTCGAGAATTGTGTTGCATACATGGCCCTGGTGGTGTGGGTTGGCATACCGACGAGCGTGGGGAATCACCGTCATTCGTGTTTTCTAACGTCAGGCAACGGCTGCTTCGTATTTTCGAAAGTTTTACTTGGTCTACAGCGTTATGGACTACCACCCCAAGAATGTGATGTTTACATGTGTATTTCTGGCAATGAAGTCTGAAAACTGCTTTGTATCGTTGGAAAAGTTTTGCAGTATGTTTCCGCGACTCCATCCAAAGGACATTCTTAACCTCGAATTTCACTTGCTACAGTCGCTGTCGTTTACACTGGCGGTTCGAAGTGGGCTACAGTCTCTGCATGGATTTTATCTCGATATGCAGGCAGAACTGGGAAGCGACCGACAAGTCATTGGTGCAGCACACGACGACGCCCGCCAGGTAGTATCAAAAGGGTTTATTAGCGATGCTCCTTTTTTATACACTCCACCCCAAATTGCCCTGGCAGGGCTATACCATGCTAACAAAGAAAAGACTCTCGAGTACCTAGAGAAGAAATTTCAATCTGCACCCGACACTATCGCTTTTCTAGAATCTATTTTGAAGCAGTGCCTTGACGAGCTGCAATCACTCAAGATCCCATCATCTGAAGAAGGAAAGGACATTGATCGAAAGCTTCACATGTGCATGGATCCAGAGAAACAGCTCCAGCGTGCAAGACAAAAGCGTGCTGCGGGTACTTCAGACGGCGGTGCGTCGAAGCGCTTCAAGACTGAGGACGGAGATATACTGTCAGTCCAAGCAACCCCAAGTCCCAGTCTTCCTCCAGAGGGCTTTACTTCTTCGTGACATGCTCTAAAGCTTTGTAGGAGATTGCCCTACTGCTGACGGAAAAATGCGGAATGACACAAGACTGCGGGAAATATCGGATATTTGTCTGAGCAGATTTCCGGATGCGCATAATTCTAATCCGGCTTGCCAACCTGCTCTTGCCGCCCCGCGTCGAGTCAAACGGCTTGCCCCCGATACGGTACAATGCGCTATGTACACACACGTCGGGTAATCAGCTTCCATTTTACAAGTTCATTGCCGTCCAACGAGAGCAAAGAGTATGGCGCGTTGCTAAGTATTGATGTACTCGTCAGCTCTGCAGCGAGCAAATTCACCCGGCATGACTGAGGTCTCAGCCGGATATACGTTCTGAGGCTTGGGTGACAGTGAGTCATAATCAAGGGAGCTTTGAGTAGTGCTCTAGCAGCTCATGTGACTAGACCATTTCTGACAATGGTTCTCTAATCCAGCTTTGACATAGACTTCTTTACGAGCCCTGCAGCGCAAGCATTGTATGGTTCCACGGCGCTGATGCAATAAACCTGTCACCGACCGAGTCTCAGAGATGTCAAGATGGAGAGTCATGCCACCAACTGTTTTATGGCGACCCACATAAACACTTTGGTTACATTGGCATTCGGATTAATGGGCTGCAAGTCAATTTGGCCGGTGCATTGCAGGAAAAAGGGGCAGTCGTTCCCGAAGCGCTGCAAAGTGGGTGTGGCGGTGACTCTTGCTAGCCGTGCTTCACGAGCCGTACTCGAGTACTCGAGGTTGCGGAGAGGCCCCCAGACAGAGCGGTCAAAGCATCGTAACCCCACAAGGATCGCTCTCGGTGCCTCGTCTATTGTTTCTGTTAATACGCTTGTTCTTGACATCATCACCATCTCGCATCAAGCGCATCCCGCGGGCAGCCGTACAGCCCCACGGTGCGTGGCGCCGATGCGCGATGAACCGAGCGCCGCTAGACCAGGTCCGAAATGCGCCGTGACTTGACCAATGAGTTTCACGCGGTTGTAATGCTCTATATCTTGACAATGTGCTCCACTTCATCTATATCTCAGAAGCAATAGCGAAGTTATTGCAGTAGATACACTTGATCACAATTGGTTATCTGCTGCCAGCCCAACTCAGATCGGCAAAACCCTCTAGGTGGAAACTGCAACAAGGAAATGCCAGGCTTCACGTGATGCGGGGGTATAAAACAAGCGAATTCGCTGGCAAATTGGCAAAGAAATTTGCGACGCAATGGCAAAAGTATTACTGGCGGCGACAAGGCCAGTTGTTATAAGCTCTAGTGGGCTTGGTCTCTACAGCCTTTATACCCAGAGGATGGGCTTGAGTGTTGGGCGACGACTCTGGCAGGACACGGATCCGCGGGTACCTGACGGACCCACGAAATCTGAAGGAGATAGCAGCCAATTCAAGTCAATGAAGAGCGAAACCCCTACAAGTGGAAAGAATTCCCTTTACAATGATGAAGAGCCAAAGTACCATCTATCACCCGCTACATGGAAGCACCCGGGATACAAGTGGGACGAAATGGTCGAGGTTCCAGTGTCGCACCATGTGCCAAAAAATATGGGCGACAAAATTGCGAGACGATCTCTCAGATTTGTTCGGACATGTTTTGACTACGTCACCGGTTACAAACATCCGCCACCTGGCAAGGAGAATGATCCCAAGTATCGCATGACTCCCGAAAAGTGGCTGGAGCGCATTGTGTTTCTCGAATCTATTGCCGGTGTACCAGGAATGGTTGGTGGTATGGTCCGTCACTTGCAGTCGCTTCGTCTTTTGCGACGTGATCGTGCTTGGATCGAGACTCTGCTCGAAGAGGCCTACAATGAGCGAATGCATCTTTTAACTTTTATCAAGCTTACAAAACCTGGTTTCATGATGCGTCTAATGCTGCTGGGTGCTCAGGGAGTATTCTTTAATGCATTCTTCCTGGCCTATCTCGTGTCACCTCGCATGTGTCATCGTTTTGTTGGCTATCTTGAAGAGGAAGCTGTTGTCACCTACACTCGCTGCATTCGCGATATTGAGGACGGCCGTCTGCCCGAATGGAAGACCATGCCAGCCCCCGATATTGCCAAGCAATACTGGAACATGGCTCCCGATGCTACGGTTCGTGATCTTATGTACTATGTGCGTGCAGATGAGTGCAAGCACCGCGAGGTCAACCACACGTTTGGAAATCTCCAACAAAGTACCGATCGCAATCCATATGCACTCGTTGTTGACTCTGACAAGCCTCATCCGACTCGTGATCTCAAGTACCATAAGACCCATCCAAATGGATGGGAACGCGATGAAATCGCCGCATAGCTCCATTCTGTACATAGCGCAAACACTCATTTGGATTGATTTCAGTCGCATAGATCCTACTTGGCGGGCCATCATAGACTTAGCAGGGTCCGAATCCTTAAACGGTGCTTGATTGTCAAGCTTGACTTTTCAATGGGTCAGCGTGGTGCGGATGAACTAGAGGATGCTTTTGACCGTACCAAGCAGGCGGCTGTTGCAGCCCACAACGGCCACGGGCTGGACCAGGTTAGCGATGACGACGAAGCAAAGGACCTCAGCCGGAAGGCTCGTATTGAGGCTGTGAGGTCTAAATTCAAGAAACTGGAATCAAAAACTAACAATAATGTACATCAGCTAGACACGAAGATAAAATGGATGATCAGCCCGGATGGAAAGATGGTGAAGAAAGTCAAGAAAAGGAAAACCGCCCCGAGTGATCACAGACTCCAGCCCGGGGAAGAACCAGTCCCAAGACAGCACACGGAAGAAGAAACGCGCCCCGCCGTTCAGCATCCTAACGCAAGAGTGCTGTCTGCAACAAAAGTGAGACCAGTGAATCAGCCTGCAGCAGACTCGAATGTACAACGGCCGCAATTTGAAGAAGCTCCAGGTCGAAAATTAGTCTCAAAAAGACCTGGCCCGCTGACTAGCCGCGAAAGTTCTACTACAAAGTACGTCCCATCACAACGCCAAAGGACAACTATTGGAAATGTATTCAAACAAGCCGATGAGAACGCTAAACGGGAGAAACTGGAGTCTGACAACATTTTTTCAGATGCATCCTCTGACTACGATCCTTTTGCCGAAATTTCTGATGGTGATGATGAAGAAACTCCAAATAGAGCAACGTCGAGCGATACACCGCAAGTGACTTACTTTAACGCGATTGGGACCTCAACCCGTACCGGAAGCAAGCCAGCATCTCGACAGCATCTGGATAGCGCCCTTATCAACGCATTTCACCATGTGAGGTCGAATGACGAAAAGGGAAGCGCATTTGGAGATGCTGATGAGGACTATGGAATTGCAAACGATGATGATGATGACGATGATGTTGACACTGGCCGTCCGAGAAAGAAGAGAAAGTGAAGTAGTTCTGTGAAATAGTCTTCTTTGGCACTACGACTTCAAACTGCGTCCCAATGAAATATCTTAGCTTGTCCGCTTACGAGAACCGGACAAGGTTACGTCACCTCCGGGATCGCAGAAATATGCTCGGCGCCTTTTTTTTAACTGCCGTCACCTTGCGATGAGCTGAAATGGGCTCTTCGGAAGCATTATTTCCATGGTCATCCAGTTCTCGTTGAGATGGTCGTTTCTGCGGACTTTCAACTGGTGACAGATCCTCTGCAACATCGGCCCTTCGCTTTGTGGGTGGCGCCAAGGCGGGTGCCCGTCCCTTGTCAGGTTTACCGGGCGTTCCCGTTGCGATACCGGGTTGAAACTTGAGATTCTTAGAGGAGAAACGTGGGCCCCGCATCTTGACTTGGTTTATAGCCTTTTGCACTGCTCGCATCCCTGGGGGCGCGGCCTTGCTCGCTCTGTATCTTGCATTGGAACGTGCTGCCATAGGGTCCACTGTCAACGACGTGATTGTCCGTGCCTCTCTCTCGCGTTTTAACAGTTCCATGCTCTCTCTTAGTCGCTGGCTCGCTGATTTCAAGTGCTGTTGGCGCTCTTTGTAATAGTTAGCGTACACTTTTCGATAGTGACTCTCTGGCACAGGTCTATCTGAGAAATCCTTAATTATTAACTCTTTCCAAAGTGGTTGAGACGCCTCCTTGATCTGCGGGCAGTTTTGCTCGATTTCATACAACTGCTTAGCCGGCATCCGTCTCAGTATTTGCTCTACAAGCTGGTACGGCATATCGCCTACATCGGTAATGGCTTGAGAGAATCGGACGCACTGGCGGCGAGCCAGTTCTCTGAGCGTCGGCACTCTAGAAGCTCGAATTCCCTGATCCCCCATAAGATTTACCAGGCGTAAGCTTTGTCAGTCATGTTCTTCCGCAATTTCACCATTAAGAGTTCAAGGTCAACAAAACAATTCTGTCTGATCCACGATCCGCGTACCTATTATTTGTTTGGGTAGTGCATCAATGCTTGAATATTACAGTTAATTCGGAGACCCTGCGCCTACAAATGTACAACATGACAAGAAAGAGTTGGGGCATAAATTAAGTCTTATTGGGCATCCACAAGTGCCTGGGCATCCCATTTGATCGTAAGATCGTCAAACTGGTCGTTATCCTCAATAATGAGACCCTTTTCATTTGCAAGGTGAAGTATGCATATGAAACAGAAGCTAGTTGATATATCAGCCAGTTGATTAGCAGAATATACCGATTTGAGTTCTTTGACAACCTCAGTGAACTTCCGCTGGGATTCTATTTGTTTGGCAGGTGGGGCCGACTGTCGCTGTTCCGTGATTACCTGTGTATCCTGTTCTTTGGCAGCTTCCATGTCGAGAACGTTCCAAATGTTGTGCTTGAGAAGCTTGACATTGACTCGTTTGGCCGTGCGCGCATAATTGACATACTCTGGTCGGGCATTCCTACTCGCAAATACCAGCTTGTCACGTAGGAGCGAGTTCTCATCTTGTGCCGAGCCAGTTGGAACGTACGCTTCGCCATGCTCGTCATAGGGGTCGGGATCATCATATACTATTGGCGCCTCATCCTGCCCCCCAACAAAGAAGTCAGCATCATACGTGCCTGCTCGCTCCTCTGGCTGTTGGTATTGGTTAGCCCAGAAATGTTCGTCAGCACCCTCTTCGCTAACTCCAGCGACGCGGTCACCATTTTCACGGCCATTGGACAGCCGCGACGGAACAAATGTACTCCTTGGCTTGAGAAATAAGCGAATGAGATTCTTGGACGAAAATTGTGTGTCATCCGGCAACAAGTTCTTATTCTTAGACTTCCATTGGACTTTCGGCAGCATTGTCGCCGAACCACCCTCCGTAAATATTGAGTTGTCCACTTCTCCGTCATCTGTGAGAAAGTCAATAAATGTTTCTTGCTTTTTTGTAGGCAGCGTCCGCTTCTTTGTAAGAGCTTCAGGTTCCGTTTGGCCGTCGACAACCGTGCGCTTGAGGCGTTGGACCTTCCAGTGCTCAGGACCAGCCCAGTTCTTTTTGAGTGTTTCGTCAAAGTATGCGAGCAGGTCCTGATCGTGGCTTGGCACAAATGAAGACCCAGCACTGTCCTTGGATGGGATGATCTGGCCAGTGCTTATATTGGGGTCACCGAATGATAAATTAGCATCGTCGTCGACGCCAGCGGCAGCGACTAAATCGGCATCCAGTAGCGCATCTACGCCGTCGTCATCGTTCCAGTCATCTTGTCCTCCGGCAACGTCCCCAAGGTACGGTCCAAGCCCCCCGGCAGGACCAAGGCTCATGTCGGCGAGATCCTTGACTAGATCTGCGGCTCCAAGGGCTGGGTCAGCGAGTGCGTGATTCAGGCTCGGTAACGAAGGGCATATCTCCATGTTATCCAGTGCATCGAGATCTGGAAAGAAATGAGAGCCAAGCGATCGTATGTCGGGAATAAGCATATGTTCATTAGTCGTCTCGCTGGCCTTGTCTCTAACTTGTGCGTTCTTCACCAGCCCCGCGTCCTCATTATCTTCATCCTCATCGTCCACTTCTCCGTCAAATACTACTCGTCCCGTCTTGTCGACGACCAAGCTGTTGAGTAAAAGACCTTTTGCGCCACCCTCGTCAAAGTCGGCACACATCTTCCTAAACAAGGGATCGATAGATAATTCGAGCTCAAGCTTCTTCACTTGCTGCTGCTCGAATTTTGTGTTCAGCGTAGCTTCGGCGCGTCTCGTGCGTCGAGATTTCTTCTTGCCTTTACTGTCCCCGTTCTCCTCCGCCTCGTCGTCTGTACCTACATGATCATCCTCCATTTCTTCGGCCTGCGAGTTTTTGTTTTCCGAGAGTCCACTAAGGAGTTTTCCCGTTTCTGTCGCCACCGAATCAACTCTGGATGTGTATATCTTGACGCAGCCATCGAGAGTATATGATGCGCGTTGGAAATTGATTCCATCTCCCTCTTTGAGGAGTGACATATCATAAAAATAATCGATTAGTGCAAAGTTCCACGAGTTTGATGCATTGATTTTCTGAGGTTAGCTCGAGGATCTGCTCGCCTGCCAAGGATTTGGATTTGCTTACATTGTCCTTCACAAGTCTCATCCACTGTTCAAAATTGGCCATAATGGGAGTCAGGTTTGTCTCAAGAAGCGATGAAGAGTCATTTCGCCGGATAGTATCTCGCGCAACTTGGACTAGTGATGCTCTTCTAGAATCGCTACTGGAGAGTCGTCTGCTTTCTTTCTCACCGGCATCGTCATTGAGATGGACGAGTCGCTGCAAGCTCGGCTCAACTGCTCGGCCCGATTTGCGTCGCACGCCTCCGCTGTTGACTTGGCGAACCATAGCTGAGTTCAACTTGTTTGGCTTCTCGAGGCGATTTCGAAGCTGATCCACTAAACGCGCGAACGCGCGTAATAACGACCCTTTGTTTACGTTTACGTCGTTGCCTGGGCAACGTCTCCTACCTGATCCACTGTTCCCATCGTAACTTATCATGATCGTTATTTTCTATTCCCGATTTGCGCTCCCTGGCTAGACACCAATTACCTTTCAGTTACCGTTACACGGTTGGTTATCTAACTTTTAGGTGAGCAGCCTAGCATTTAGTTGGACTTGGTGCTAACATACGAAGCATTTCCTTAGATAACGCTAGGGGGTTTTATATGTGAGAAAAGTCGCCGGTGTATAGTATTTTTGAATTGAACTGCTTTACTGTCTTAGGGTAGTCTGTAGCCAAAATAGAAAGTGGTATGTATCGAGGGGTTTCTTTGGTCAGCAAGGGCAAAAAAGATAAAAAGCAACAATACGGAACTGCCATACGCACAGCCAGTGGACAAAAAAAGAGATGCAGTACTACCTGTTCGCGCATGGTCACCCACTGCACTACTGAGTGTAGCTGTAAGATGGTTGACTAGGACTGATCGGACGGGAAGTCGTCTTTTCACCTTCATATGACCGCATCTGAAATTTATGATTTTGCTCACAACCATGAGTACTGCAAAACAAAACTAAGATATTGCACACAACTCAAGGGGATGTCAGCTATCGTCCACAGGGAAGGCTTCTACTTATCCATACAGTGATGTTAGTGCACGGCATGGTCACGAGCCACTCTTATTGTTGTAGGCACGACATGTGCCAACTAGCATCTTGCTAGGGTGATATGCGCTGTCAAATTCCATTTAAAACACGGCTCGGTTCGTTCTTCCAATCCTTTATACACTGTTGATCGAAATTACAATAAACGCCAGAGAATTGGTTAGAGCGCGAGTTGTTATGGGGCTCGCAGTGCGGCCAAGTTGAGTGGCGAAGGATGTTGAAAATTGCATCAAGGGCAGCGGATACAAACTACATATAAAGACACGTCGAAGGTCAAGCGCGGTGCACTTATTTGCACACATAGAGGCACCGCAATGTCCGCAGGACGCAAGGCAGGCGACACCGGAAGACGAGGGACTGTTCGTAGGTCAAGGCGTGCGAAGAGACGTGTCACTGAAGAAACTACTCCTACAATTGAACCGCTACATGACGACACTCCAATTGCAATGGTGGTGGAAGGCGTGATAGCAGACGAGTTATTTGATCTCATTAGCGACGACAGCACGTTTCTCAATGACATGCGTGGGGAGCTCGAGAGGCTCCTCACTGAGCCAACGGCGAAACAAAGGTTGCTCAAAGAGCGGGCTCTTCTATACCCAGAGGAAAGTTATATCGACATTTGCACCATGGGAACGTTGGAGCAATGCCTTGAGCGGCCAAATGCCGATTGCTACAACAAAATCCACTTTGAGCCTCTCAAAGCCGCCAACACAGACTATTCCCTCGGCGACTGTTCTTATCTCGATACATGCTACAAGGCAAAGGGATGCAAGTATCGGCATTATAGGATCAGATATCCCGAGGGATATGAATCGGGAGGCGTCAAGAGTGGTGGCCGACAAGTTGCCAATTTCCTCTCAGCATTGTCCATTCCTGAGCCAGTAAGTCGATTCCCAAACGAGAAGTCCGGTTATAGACCAACTCACAACAGGAGGTGCCACCCCAATGGATATGCTGTGATATTCGTCAGCTGGACCTCAAGGTTCTCGGCAACTTTGCCGTAATCATCGCAGACCGTAAGTTGGTTCTGTATAGTGCGAATCAGTTAGTTTTCGGGAGATGCTAACCTCAGCACCCTGGGACATTCATATGAATGGCCACGTTCAACTGCCTTACGGGGTCATTTCCGACGAGTGAGTTTTCTTTTCTCTGGTAATCATGCTCCATAATAGCTTTTTTCTTAGATACTGACAACAGAGAAATGCTATCTTTCAATATCCCAGATATACAAACGGAAGGAATATTCTTCTTGTGGGTCACGGGCCGTGCGATTGACACGGGGCGCCAATGTCTGAAACGATGGGGGTTTGACCACATTGAAGAGATTATCTGGTGCAAAACTAATCAGCTTGCCAGAACCATTTGTACGGGACGTACCGGCCACTGGCTCAATCACTCGAAGGAGCATGTTTTACTAGGGTATGAAGACCAACAGTATCTTGTTCGATCGCGACTAATGCCAGAGTCAAAGGAAACCCGAAATGGCTCGCTCGCGGAATCAATACCGACGTAATCGTCTCTGCGACACGTGACAAGAGCCACAAGCCAGATGAACTTTATAGGATTGCGGAGCGACTGGCAGGCACGCGTTCTAGAAAGCTCGAACTATTTGGTCGTGACCACAATACTCGCCCGGGTTGGATCAGTAAGTGCTGTTTTCCCGAGAGGTACACTCAACACCGGACGCTGACCGCAGCCGTCGGCAATCAGCTAAATGGCACGAGAATTCTCGAGCCTGCTTTAGCCCAGAGGTATGAGCAATGGCTCGCTCGATCCAACACATAGTTTCAATCTAATGAAATGTAAATGTTTTTTTAGTATTTTGTACTTAACACAGCCGCGCGATCCGTGCTTCAGCGTATTCGAAATGATCTAGATTCTCTAGGTACGAAGACCAGCCTTTTGCCAGCCCTGTTTTGCTCGTTTCAGGGCGGCAGGGACTTGGATTGTCTCAGAATTGGCCATTGTTGTTGTCTTGCACGCGTAGCGTGGACGCCGAGGCGTTGGCAGTGAACGTTCACACGAGACCCGCGGTAAATCAAGTATTTCCACGACAAGATGATGCCCGCAAGCAGAAAGATTAAAATGCGCGTTCCAAAGCGCCAGGTAAGTCAGCAGGGCACTGGTGGAGTATTGCACCAAGAGCACCGGCAAGTGGGGGTCATGCTAACTAACAGGACACTGGTGCCTCGTTCGACACAGTGTGGCTCGAGGTCCTAAAGCCCGGCGTCAGTAGTTTATTGGAACAAACAGCGTCTACGGTGCGTTATGAGCAGCTGTATAATAAGGCGACGAGAATGTGCTCGGTCGACAAAAGCTCGGCAAAGTTATACGATGCAGTGCAGAGCACAATAAGCGAATACCTGCGAAAGGTAGTTGAAGATGCTCTCGTGCCGCTCATGAACGATCTGACACCACCGTCTGACTTTATAAAAGCAGTAGGGAGGTTATGGAGTAAACACTGTTTGAGCAGTCGGCTGATAAGTGACATATTCACATATTTGGACAGAACTTGGGTCGGCCAGAAGCAGAATCACACCCCTCTGACATATGATATGTCTATGATCTTGTTCAGAAAGATAGTTTTAGAAGAGAGCCAAGCAGGAGAGCGGCTATATGCCTCTATGCTTGAGGAGGTAAAGAAAGAACGAGAAGGAGAGATGATTGACAGAATGGCCATGAAAAATACAGTGTTTATGCTTGGACAATTGCCCGGCGATGACAGTTTGTACCATAGCGTATATGAAACGACATTTCTGGACAAACTGAAAAAGTCATCAGAGGCATACTATGCAACAGCAGCAGACGAATTTTTGGAGAGCGCTCAAAACGCAATGCTTTATCTTGAAAAGACCGACAGCTGGCAACAGGCGGACGCGGAGCGGTGCCAATGGTATTTCACGCATCCATTGACTTTACCGATGCTTGAAACTACAGTCCAGAAGGTTCTTGTGGCCGACAGGGTCGAACGGGTGTTGAATTTACCGAGTGGCTTCGATTACTGGGTTGAAACCGAGAATTTCGCTGCATTCTCATTACTCTATCGTCTAGTTGTGCCGGTGGATGAACACAAGAAGTGCATAGTTGAGCATTTATCTCTCAAGATCGAGCGCATGATGGACGACCTCAACAGCCAGATTGCCGAAGATATGGAGAGAATCCGAACGAAAAAAGTGAAAAAAGGAGAGATAACTCAAACAAGTGTTGCACAAAACTGGGTTAACAAGTCACTAGCCATAAAGCGCAAGTTCGATGGAATAATAACTGCAAGTTTCCAAAATGACCAAATTTGCCAGGATGCGGTCGAAGTTTCCTTTGAGAGGACTGTCAACAGAAATGCCAAATGTGCCGAGCACTTGGCATTGTGCCTTGATGAGCATCTTCGTAGGTCTGCAAAGGGCAAATCTAGTAACGATATTTCGGATGCCATTGATAACGGGATTCACATATTTCGTTATGTTCGCGATAAGGACCGCTTTGAGAGCCTGTATCGACTGCATCTTGCAAAACGACTACTGAATTCACGCTCTTCATCGGAAGAAATCGAGCTCACATTTGTCGAGAAGTTAAAGGAGGTCCAGGGAACCAATTTCACTACCAACTTGGAGAAGATGTTTATTGACATGCGGACCTCCCGAGACTTACAGTCGCAGTTCAGGTTGGCGCGTCACAATGGCGAGGTAGATGTCAAATTCGATGTCAACATCAACGTTCTGAGACAGAACTTCTGGCCATCGAGTACCGCGTCGAGCTACTCTTGTGTGCTTCCGCAGCCTTTTGCAGATGCAAGGTCAAAGTTCGAGAAGTTCTACGCGACAAAGCATTCTGGTCATGTCCTCAAATGGGCTTACCATGTTGGTTCAGCAGATATTCGAGTTCGGTTCCGGTCGCGTGTTCATGATATCAATCTTCCTACTGTCTCCATGGCAGTACTCAT
>JAJLWU010000236.1:0-14376 GCA_030570855.1 Tardiomyces digboiensis | reverse complement strand
CGACGCAAGAGAAATGACTCCGATTGCGAGATGAATTGGTCGGCAGAGTGCCCCGAACTTAGAGCTTCTGTGTCCTGGTCCGCAAACAAGCCGATCTCGATCGCAAGCGAGATGGCATTACCCACCATTACCCAAGCCATTCTGTCCGTGCGTATGGTCGAAGCAATCGTTTCCTTGATAAAGGTGTTTGACGTAGATTCCGTCAGGCGTTCAGCGTAATCCTCCGAAGGCTTAAAATCCACAAACATGTCATTTGAACTGTCGTACTGATCTGTGAGATCCAACGACTTGGGAGTCCACTCACAAAACAATAGCAGAGATTCAATTATGCCGAGCGTGTTTTGGGCGCGAGGGTATGACCACAGAGATTTCTGCAGCTGGCTCTCGGTCCAGCGCCATAGCTTGTCGTGCAGGCGCTCGGAACGGCTTGCTCCACCAAAAGTCTGCAATTTGTGGTACCGAGTTGCGACCGTCAACAAGGACGTTAGGACAATCGGCTCTTGATTGATGAGTTCATACATGTGGGCACGGCTCTGCCACCTCCATGGGACAATCACATAAAAAGCGCGCAGCTTGTCATAGAAAAAGTCGATATACTCCATAACTTCTTCCACAGTCACAAGCCCTCGAGCAACAGGTTGGAACCTGGACCAGTCTGGTGGAGGTTGCGATGGCTCGGCATGTATAGGCTGCTGTGCCGGGTTCTTAGCTGTGCCTTGAGACAAGGCGACTGAACCATCGGCCAGAACCTGCAGCGCTTCCTCCGCGTTGCGGACACTGGTATAAATCAAACGATCTCTTGACGCGTGAGGATCCACTGTGGGGCTGCTCTTGGTAGAACTTGATAGTGTTGGGGAGTATGAGCTGTGGATGTTGTTGTACGGGTTTGGTCGACATTGATATCGCTCAACGAGTTGACGGATAACCTGACTATTTCCAGGTGTGTTTATCTGGTCACTGCCGCGACGTCGTTTGCCTAGATTTGAGTGTGGTACAAAGACACACTCCCGGCCCTCCCGCTTGCACCGGGCACAGGGAATTTGGGGATCATTTGTATCACCGACATCGCACTTGGCTTTTCGTTCCCTGCAATTCAAGCACGCCTTGAAAGCCCTTCGCTGGCCACTGCTACTTGCCGGCTCCTGCTCCGACTGGGGCGACGCCATCTTTCCGCCATCCCCAGTCATAGCTGGTTGGTCGCGCTGTCGGCGCTTCGTGTGGCTTGTTCGTGTGGCTTGCGTGTGGCTGTTGTCAATGCCGGACAAGCTGTCAGGCAAGTCCCGGCGAAAATACCCACTGGTTAAGTTTCGCGTTCAGACGGGCCGGGATTTGCCTGACGGATTGTCTTGCGGGCCGTGATTTACCTTGCGGTCCCGCGGCGGGGGTGGGGCAACTCCAGCCTTGTGGAGTGGGGGCCCTGCAAGGCGCGAGGGGCCGGGTCGTTTTAATCTTTGCCAAGTCTTTATAAAAATAATTAGACTTCTTATCCTTAGACTAGTAGAGTATTCATTGAAGAAAAATGCAGTCCTCATTTCCATTCAAGTACGCACACGACAGCCGACAGGGCATGAGCATGGTTCAAGTGCCTGAGAGCTTGAATGGTGCTAACGGCAAGACAGCTAAGGCTGTACAGCCCCCGAAAGACGTCAGCTATACGTTTCATAATTCTCGAGGCAAGATACCATCTGCAAGTGCCAGCGCTCTGCGTACGCTGTGGGTCGACTGTTATAAGAACCCGGAAACGATTGCAGTTTCGGCTTGCTCCATGGACGGTCTCACGTCCCGGTTAGTGGAAGAAGCTGGCTTTCCTTTTGTTTTCCTATCCGGGTACTCTGTTTCTTCGGGTTTTGGATTGCCAGATGCTGGATATATTGCATTTGAGGAAATGGCTCATATGATTCAATCTGTTGTTCGGGTGGTCAATATCCCGATCATCGTCGATGGTGATACTGGTTACGGCAATGCCATGAACGTGCGCAGAACTGTGCAAGGATTTGCTGCTGCTGGTGCAGCTGGAATAATGATTGAAGACCAGACCTGGCCCAAGAGGTGTGGCCACGTAAAGGGGAAAACTGTCGTCTCACGCGAAGAAGCCTTTGCCAGAGTCCAAGCCGCCGTCGACGCTCGAGACGAGGGCCAAGATATCTTCATCCTTGCACGTACAGATTCGTATATGCTAGGATATGATGAGGCGATCTTTCGAGCCCAAAAGTTTGTTGAAATAGGGGCGGACGCGGTGTTCATTGAGGCTTTGCCGGATAAAGAGACTATGGCCCGGGCAATTCGTGACGTTCCTGCCCCTATGCTTGCAAATATCATCGAAGAAGGTCTGACGGAGAATCTTTCTGCCAAGGAGCTTGCTGAACTTGGATTTTCTGCCGTCGCCTATCCTTGGAGAGTCTCAGCAGCGAAAATCAAGGGCATCCGAGATGGATTGGAGACCCTGAAACAGTCATTGACAACGGGAGCTCCTCCTGTAATCCTGCATTACGACGAGCTGTGCAAAGCTGTTGGCTTTACAGATTATTGGGCGCTTGAAGACAAGTACAAGCATTCTATCTAGATACTTTATGAATCCAACATTAGTTGAAAGAATTTCTGGACGTCTGGCGTCATAAGGCGAGAGTCATGGCCGGCGCCGGGTACCTTCACCAAGGTGATATTCTTGATTCCATAGGACTCAAAGTTCTTCTTGAGCAAGTGCATTAGTTCATTTCTGTTCTGGTCGTATTGGCGACCTCTTGCGACAAGATAGCGTGTATCCAAGTCCCGTTCGCCGACGATCATAAGAATCGGAACTGACTGTAGGGCAGCAAGTTGCAAGTCGTTGGTTTTGAACGTCTGATCTGTGATAGGCTCGATAAGTCCGGGTGCGCCAATACACAATCCACAAAGGCGCGTCGCATATCGGTATGCAAAGCGGTGAACAAACTGGCCTCCGCCGCTAAACCCGTACAAAAGGAAACGGTTAATATCCAGCTTTGGGTACCGGAGTTTACATTCCTCCAGCATGCCTAGCAGTATTTTGTCGTAATGAACAGATTGTGCGACGACCAGCTTGTAGCTGTCGTGGTCGTTTGGATCTAGGATACCGCAAGGGAAGAGTGGTGAGATGATAATCAAATCATTTTGTTCGGCAAATGCCGCATAATCGTCTCGTAGTGTCGATGCATCACGACCACTTCCGTGAACGAGCACCAGCGGCGTGAACCGTTCCTTTCTAGGATAACTGTGAGAAACATAAAGGAAGTAACAGAAGCGTGGATCTTGTTGATAAGCATAGCACATGCTATCGCCCGTGACCAGTAATTCCTCCAGCCATTGCTGAGGGTATTCGTCCACATTTTTGATTCTTGCCTCCATGGTCGTTGTAGCTTGAAAGTGTGGCTAGTTTTGGATTGTTGCCCCACAGTTGAAATTCAACTATCTCGCGCCGTATGGTTCTCGTAAGAGTGAAAAATGTAACGGCACAAGTGTGAAGGAGCACCTGTGGTCTCTGTAAAGAGCGCTTCCATCCGGGAGACCCCGGCGAGAGTCAGAACGGTAACCAACTTTTCGGCCCCCGAAGCAGCGCGGCTTGACCCCGCAAATCCACGCACGGAAAAACTCCGGCAAATCCACTGCAAGACCCGGTATCTCACGGACCACTAATTCTCCCCGGATATTGGACGTAAATAGTCATACCCCAATTTTTGTGCGGGGTCAACCAGGGAGTTGACGCGAGCTGCTAAGACCCCGCGCCGGTCTGGACGAAGTAAAAACGCTCTTAAAGAGCTGCCAATCCACCGTGGGCCGATGGAGTTGGAAGGAACAATGAGCGACGAAAAGTGCCCCACCACGATGGTAGAAGATGCTACCGAGAATGTGCTTGAACTGTTTGACGACCCAGACTACAAGAGGCGGGACCGACGTCTCCTCTGGAAACTCGATCTTCGCATTCTGCCTTTGATTGTCATTCTCTACTGGTTTTCGAGCATGGACCGCAGCGACATTGGAAATGCTAAAGTAGCCGGAATGCAAGCAGACCTCCATCTAAGCAATGTTCAGTGGTCTACGGTTGTCGCTATCTTCTACGTCGGCTATATTTGCTTTCAGCCCGTTGGCACCCTTTGTCTGCGCTGGTGGACTCCACCATTCGTCATTGGAGGAGGTTGCTCACTTTGGGGACTGATGACCATTTGTCTGATATGGGCCAAAAACTTTGCAGGCGCAGTGGTGATCCGCATTTTCGTTGGCGGTTGCGAGGCCATGACCATTGCTGCCCCGCTCTATCTAACCTTTTGGTACAAGTCAGATGAGCTTTGCACGCGCACTGGCATCTTCTTCTCTGTGAGTGCCCTGGCAGGTAGCTTCACTGGTCTCATTTCTTACGCTCTCCAAAGGCACCAGTCTGATATTCTGGCTCCCTGGCAGTTCCTATTCCTGGTTGAAGGGATTATGCCGGTGGTTTTTGGTATCGTTACGATCCTGCTACTGCCGTCGGTGCCAGAGAAGCTACGGCTTGGTTTCTCTGATGAGGAAAGACGGATGATCATCAACCGGACGATCGCAGCCAGAAATCTGCCCGACGACAAGGTCAGCTTTAAAAAGATTCTACAATGTTTTCGTACTCCCCACATTTATTTCATCTCGCTTACTTACGTTGGCATTCTGTGGGGTGTTTCTTCGTTTGGCAATTTCCTTCCATCCATTGTTAATGGTCTCGGCTTTGATGCGGTTACCTCGCAGCTTCTGACCGTTCCAATTTGGTTCCTCTGCTTCCTTTCCACGATCCTCTGGAGCTGGGTCAGTGACAGGTATCAACTCCGAGGACCAATCGTGAGCGGTCTCGCATTGTTTGGAGTCATTGGATACATTATACTCGTTGCAGTCCCAACTGGTTTCGGGGCACGTATTACGGGCCTCTGCTTTATTGCAATTGCAGAATATCCCATGGTGCCACTTGTTCTTAGTTGGTCAGCCGCTGTGCAGGTTGGTTACACTGAGCGGGCTGTGACGTTTGCATTTCTGAATATCTGCGGCCAGCTTGCTTCACTTGGGAGCACGTATGTTTACATCGACCCGCCACGCTACCTCAAAGGCAATATTTCCGTCATCTGTCTAGGAACGTACGTAGCATGCGTTGCTTTCGCTTATGATATCTACCTCTACAAAGCCAATCAGAGGAAAAAAAGAGACTCAACGTCCGAAGACGCTACCACCAAGAGAGTACAACCGATCGAGGTGGTTGGCAACGGCCACCCAGATTTCTACTATATGCTGTAACGTGCTTCGGGCGACCTCGACCTCCTGGGTAAGTCGATCGCTCTACGCGCTTCGCGACGCGTTAACTTTGAATAGCCACGACACATTACATGGCGGGCGAATCCCCCTAAAACTCTCTGGATAAAGAGAGCCGTATTCAATTAGCTGTTAGTGACTATAAAAAAGGTAACTTGACGAGTATCAAGGAAGCTGCACGAGTGCATGGTGTGGCGTATGGAACTGTCAGAGACCGATTGAATGGCTTGCAGGCCAAGTGCCACACGATACCTAGGACTCGCAAACTCAGTGTGGATCAAGAAAACGCGCTGGTAAAGTACATTTTGAATTTAAACTCGCGCGGATTCCCACCAAAGCCACGGTTTGCTCGTGAAATGGCCATGCACTTCTTGCGCAAGACGGTGACGGAAAAGTAGGTAAACATTGGGTCAGCTCTTTTGTAAAACGCCGAGAAAAACTCAGGTCTTATGTTCACGCGCAAGTATGACTATAGGAGAGCTTTATCCGAGGATCCTGATATCATTAAAGAGTGGTTTGACCGTCCGTTTCTGCCGTCGAGTCCAGAACGAATGTGGGCCTCCAAAACACCATGCAATATCAAAGAATTAGAGCTCCAAACTATGCTTGCCAAGGAGAAGATTCGTGTCCATAAAATAGCTCGCTGACACCCATTAATGAGGCACTTGATATAATTGTCAATTACGCCGCACAGATCAACCACAATAGCCGTCCTAGAACAAGAGTCGCACAAGGCTACTGAAGAAGAGATCAGGCAGCTACGCCCACTCAATTGCGAAACAACGATTCCGAGGTCCCCAATCAGCCTGTCATTTTGACCGACGACAACGTCACTGTAGCCTTTGCAACTACATTGAGCACAATGCTCGTTGCTGTCCTAAACGTATTTAACTCTGAACTCAATGATTTTTTAGCATAATTCTTCAAGGGGAGTGCTCTAACGTTGGTCGTGTCCAGGCGGCCCGTAAATGCGATCGACTTACGCGGGAGGTCGCCCGTTAACAGGAACGTGCTGCCCTAACATCGACATATACGACATAATAACGCGAACATGCCTGATGGGTCCAAAATACCGCACTTGTCAAAGCATTAGCAAAGGGAAGCACTGGGGTCGCTATGGACGATGGCAGTGGTGTTGCAAGCTACACCAAGGGGCACAGCTGGAGGCACAAGTTCAACGAAGCTGACTTTCAAATTGGCCGTAGTCGACGACTCGTGCCTGGCATGAACCCTCATTTTGTGGACCTCAGCCTGCGCAACGTGGACGGCGAAAAGGTCTCGTGGAACTCTCGAGCACATAGAAAAGGACGGCAGCCGTCAGTCTCAGGGAAACGCATTAAAAGGTCTTCATTTATATGGTGGATTTCTTTTCGACGGAAAGATTTGCGCAACATCAGCTGGTGGGTGGGTTTCTTCTTTACCACTGGGTCCATTGTGTGGGTGTTCAACGGCGTATATGCTTTCTTTCCCTATGTCAATACTACGTCGGACACGTTTGCTTCGCAGCTTACTATTACTGCAATTTTAGGAGGCTCCCTTTTCGAAGCAGGGGCCATCCTAATGACCATTGAAGCATTATCCACAGACGAGCGTGTTGAACTGGAATATATTTTGAATCCATTTGCAGATCGCCCCTTGGAAGAAAATGAAAAGCGACGGCGTCGCACGAATCTGCGTCTCGAATTGAAGAGACAACTTCGTGATGTTGGGTTTATTGCATCTATCATTACCTTGTTCTCGGCAACCGTCTATCTTATGTCGTGTATCACATCGGATTCTAGCGTCATTGGTCATAACCCGTCGAACAAATTGGTGACCTGGGCCTACTGGTTTCCTCAGATTGTTGGAGGGGCCGGGTTTATTGTGTCTTCGGTTTTGCTCACACTTGAAACCCAAAGGACTTGGTGGAGAATCGAGCCATTTAGTTTGGGATGGAATGTAGGGTTCTGGAACCTTGTTGGCGCAATTGGTTTCACGCTATGTGGTATCTTTGGCATTCCTTCACAATCACATGCTAATTCTTGGACTGGATATCAGAGTAGCTGCTCCACCTTATGGGGTAGTTGTGCCTTTCTGATAGGTAAGAGACGTGTGTTCATATGATAGCGCTTTGGAGATTCTAACTGCTAGGCTCGTACTTTCAGATGATTGAGTGTGAGAATCCAACCCCTGTTCACTAAGGACGTCTCAGCAAGTGCTCACATACGATAAAAGCATCGTAAGAGCGACGCTCAAGTTGAAATCAAGACGTTTGTTAGGCCCGTTATAATATAGCGCCGCGACATTTTTGAAGGACATTGTATTTATGAGCGTGTACTGTGTTGCCGTGCAAATGTGATTTTGTGATTTTTGTGCCTGTTTCGCCGAGCTGACGTTTCGGCTCTCTAGCATTGTTATTTTCGTCTTGCGTACGTAAAAAAATGTGGCTGACACAGTATCGCCTCAAAGGAACTGAAAGGATCGGATCAATGGGATCCACTCGCACGTTGTCGTACTGATGGATCAGTGCTTTGGCAATAGGGCAACGCAAACGGCTGTGTAGTGTTTGGAGCAAATGCATACAGACCACCGCAGTTGGCCGGAGCTGCCAACAATGTCAGGGCAGTTACTGTTCGGTAATATTTAAAGTCCGTATAAAATCTGGACGCATTTTGGAGATAGCAACGCGGTCGCTAATGCCTTATCTTCGGGAACACGCAAATATGGCAATGCCGAGTCGTTGGACAGGGCGCAATACCTAACCGGTCGAAGACGCAGGTTCGCACACAAAAAATGGGCGGGTAACTAAAATTTTCAATCCTGAAATCACCGTTTAAGATTCTATCTTTATAGAAGATCGCTCTTGTAGAGCTATCATATGTCGCGTGCGGTCCACGATAGTTTCGTGCTGACGGCATGCCGTAGCGGGGGATACCGGCTCTACCCCAAATGCGGGGCCGGCCCCCGCGGGCATTCGAGATCTAGACACCAAGAGAACAGGATATCGACCTACATTGTGGGAAGTTTAAACGCCCATGGCCATATTGAAAATTTCGCGCCTTAATCCAACATGTTGGCGGTCACCGGTATCGGCAACCGCGGGACCAGCTATACGTCAGGATAGAACGGATCGGCGCCAACGGGCTCGACTTGATTGATCGGTGTCAAAATAAACATCTAAGACGGTCATGTATAATTTGTGGTTCTAGGTTATTTCAAATTCGTACCCCTTCATCGTCTAGTTGATCAATGCTGTGCGTGGGGTTTTCAACCGAGGTTGTGAGTTTCGGGTCCTTGCAACACAGCCGTCGGACCGCCCGCAATCAGCCTCAAATCGAAGTAAAAGCGCCCTTGAGGGTTTGGGTTGGATCCTGGCTAGGAATTGTTCATGCATGTGCAACGGTGGTGGTAGAAATAAGCGCGGCAATAGCGAGTCGACAAACCAGCGTGCTCGGGAGACTGTGTTTTGTGAATCTAGCCAACAGAGTTCGCGCCAGGCGACGAAAAAACAAACGGCTTTGAGTTTTGTACGATAAAGAGGCCAATACAGTTGCGGTTAGTGGAATCGACTGCTAACAGGAACTGGAGGAAAAAAAAAAGAGCCTTCGAGAGGGGTCGACCCAGTTTTCAGCGGAAAGCCAAGGATTTACTCATAGGAGCTATTTGGTGACCAAGGCAATCACTATGTCAACTAACGTGGCATTGGCAGAAAGCGACCGCGATCTGACGCGAAGAACGTTTGAAAAGTGGGCGTCGGTCGAGAAAGACGGACAAAAGTTCCTGTCGCTCGAGGACTTTCTCAACGCGATCGCCCCGCCTAACGAGGACTACCATAAGATCAGCCGAAACTCATATGCAGTTTTATTTGATGTGGCCGACAGATCGCGCCGAGGATTGGTGTCGGTGAATGATTGGTTTGCGTTTTCCGATCTGCTCGACAAGCCCGATGCCGAGTATGAAATAGCGTTTCGATTCTTCGATCGCGAGGGTACCGGTGAGGTAGACTTTAGCGAGTTTGTTGCGCGTTACAACGCCAACAAGTCGCCTGATGCACTTCCGTTTGACTGGAACTCAAAATGGGCGGGCTTGTACCTTGGCGGCAAGTCCCGACGACATACAATGACGTACCTAATGTTCTCGCAGATGTTGAGCGGTTTGCTGGGTGAGCGTGTTCGCCAGGCGTTTTTGCACTATGACAAAAACGGCACGGGGTATATTCTTCCCGAGGAGTTCCAGCAAATCATTGCAAAAACCGCCAGTCACAAGCTCAGTGACAATCTGCTCGAGTCGCTGCATACCTTGTGTAATATCTCCAACTCGTCAAAAGTGTCGTATGCAACGGTTCGTGCTTTTATCAACATGCTGAGAAACGTCGACCTCGTGGACACCATTGCCGAAAGGGCCACCCAGCGATCAAAAACCGGTAAGATTACCAAGCAGGACTTTATGGACGAGGCGGCTCGCTCCACAAAGTTTGCAATTTTCACGCCTCTTGAGATTGATATCTTGTTCCACTTCACTTCGCTACACAACAAGTCGGGTTACCTGTCGCTCGATGACTTTCGAAAGATGTTTGATCCGTCGTGGCAGGATGTCTATACTCGCTACCAGATGTCGGAGCTGCAAAAGATTGAAGCTGCCAAGAACGCGTACAAGAACCCAACTGGATTCTTACAGGAGGTGTTTGAGTCGGTGTACAACTTTGCTCTTGGCTCGGTTGCGGGGGCATTTGGCGCCACGGTTGTGTACCCAATTGACCTTGTCAAGACGCGAATGCAGAACCAGCGCCGTGCCTTGCCAGGTCAGCAGCTGCTGTACCGCAACTCGTGGGACTGCTTTACAAAAGTCGTCTCCCGAGAGGGTGTTCGTGGCTTGTACTCGGGCCTTGGCCCTCAGTTGGTAGGCGTGGCCCCTGAGAAGGCGATCAAGCTGACTGTAAATGACCTCGTGCGAGGCAAGCTTGCTAACAGCGATGGCACCTTGCCACTTTGGGCAGAGATCGTGGCAGGTGGCTCTGCTGGTGCCTGTCAGGTGGTGTTTACCAACCCTCTTGAGATTGTCAAGATCCGGCTTCAGATTCAGGGTGAGCTGGCCAAGATGGGTGACGGCCCAAAGCGGTCTGCCATGTGGATTGTGCGCAATCTCGGTCTTTTTGGTCTATACAAGGGAGCGGTTGCGTGTCTTCTTCGAGACGTTCCGTTTTCGGCCATCTACTTCCCGTCCTATGCTCATCTTAAGAAGGACTACTTCAAAGAGGGCCCTGAGAACCCTCTTGGCGTCGGTAGACTACTCATGGCGGGCGCGATTGCTGGCATCCCGGCCGCATACCTAACCACTCCTTTTGATGTTATCAAGACTCGTCTCCAAGCCGAAAGTCGCCGTGGCCAGACTCAGTATACTGGCGTGCGTCATGCTGCGGCAACCATCTTCAGGGAGGAGGGATTCAGTGCATTCTTCAAGGGTGGCCCTGCTCGTATCTTCCGCTCTTCGCCTCAGTTTGGATGTACGCTTGCTGCCTACGAGGTCTTGCACAAGCTGTTGCCTGGTCCGACGTCCACGTCCAAGACTGAAGCTGGTCACGTCGTGCCGTCTGCCGCAGCCGCCAAGGACAGTCCTGTCAAATATCTACGATCGCGCAATGCCCTTAAAATTCTGCTCGATATCGACGAAAACTTTGGAAAGCCGGGCGTTCTTACTGCCGATCGCGCCCGTCTCATTCCGGGTCTCAAGACCACAGCTGCAAACTAATGCATTAGTGTATTTGAAAAAATGTTTTAACTGTGTAAACGACCACGTTTACGAGGCGACACGGCTCCGGGCACATTTACAGACTTCTTTTGAAAAATTATACTAAAAAAATCTATGAGTCTTAATAACACTTGGGACATGAACGAGCAGTACGATTAGTAGAGCTGTAGTGAGGTTGTCGTCGTGCGATAACGGTAGCCGACTGGGGTACCTCAGAAACCTCATTGCTGGCGTCAGCAGCCGTAGCGCTCTGATTCACAACATTTTCGAAGCTCATTCGTGTGGAACTTCGAACAATGGGCCGAAACAGCATGGAAGCTTGACTACTGTGTTAGTGCTTGTAGACAGCCACACCGTGAACACAACAAAAACAAGATAAATCCGGGCTAGGGTATCGTCGAGTAAACAGCTGCGCAATTTGAGGGAATGGTGTTGCAACAACCGCGCGCAAGATCGTTTGTTGCAGTGCACATTTACGCAACTCATACATGATGGGACCTGACGGCGGAAGCAGCAGTACCATTGCGAAAAAGCCTAAACATAAAAAGAGTGGCACTGATGAAGCGCGTATCAAGGCGGCGCTGGAGCAGATCCGGCTGACTCCAGACAAGGACGGCAAGCAAATGCGAGGAGTCCAAGCCGAGATCGCCAGAAAGCTGGGTCTACATCGTAGTACCATTTCGCGAAGGCTAAGAAACCAAACCAAGAGCAGATATGAGGCTCATGCTGGCCAGATGCTTGTTAGTGATGAAAGTCTGATTGTCGAGTATATTCGCCAGGTACAAGAGAATGGAGGCTACGCCAGCATTGTAGCAGTCATGACTCTTGCCCAATATTTGTTAGATGAAAAGCTTGCTGAAGAAGGCAGCGTGGATGTGAGCGGGCAGTTTGATAAGCGACTATATCCTGCCAAGCCGTGGTGTGGTCGGTTCCGTAGACGACATCCTGAACTCAACCTCGAAACAGCTGTGCCTATCGAGGACCCCAGCTGGCTCGCGACTCACCCAGACGTTGTGCGCAACTTTGTTGACGACTTCTCTAAGCGCTATCTCAAGGATGGGATGAAGAAAGTGTCGTTAATCATGTCCGTCGACGAAGTTGCCTTCAAGATCGCAGAGTCTGGACGCTCTATCAAGACTGTCAAGTATCGCGACCCGCGAGTCCGCGACGCCAGCGCAACTAGCGTGATCAATGGCTTGCCTGTTGACAACACTAATGACCTTGGTGCCGGTAATAGCGCTGGTGCTGTCGGCGGCTATGACAACAACATTACTGTGATTGAAGGTACGTTTCTCGGCTTTGGCGAAGATGGAGACGTACGAGCGGCTGAGGTGCTGCCTCCCGGAATTATCTTCAAAGGCAAAGAGATATTCTCGCGAAACTTGCCCCAGGCATTAATCCAAGCCTCGTTCTCCGAGCCACCTCTTGCCGCTCGCACATATGCCAGCGATCGTGGTTACCCCACTGAAGAGATCTTCCACGATTGGATACTCAATGTGTTTGAAAAATGCACAAAAGAGTTTGACAAGCCTGGAAAGTATCGTCTTATTCTGCTCGACGGCCACTCGACCCATTACGGCTACAAGTTTCTGCGGACGTGCGTCGAACATAACATCATCCCCATTGTGCTCCCTGCTCACACTGCCCACGCGCTACAACCCATCAATGTTGGGCTGTACGAGACGCTACGCAACCAAATTGCATCCGAGTTGGCGCCGCTTGGAAACCAGGGTCTTAGTGTGGCCCAGTTTCTAGACGTATATCTTAAGGCGCGAGAGACGGTATACTCTGGCGAAAATGTTGCCCACTCGTTCAAACTGGCAGGCATCTTCCCTGCAGACGGAGAGGCCGTTGCAAAGCGATGGTGCCGAACAGAGACACAGCCTAATGCTCAGATCAGAGTGACGCGCGAGTTTGCAGAGAATGAGGCCGATTTATTGGCCGAACCCATTGAACTGTTTGATGACGGGCCAAAGCTCGAACCTGAGCTTGCAGCACAGCTTAAAGCTGCGGCCCAAGCTACTGCCCAAGCCGCTTCTGCGGGATTCAACGTTGGCTGGTAGCTGTATTTTATTTGGATGCAACCCTTTAATGTTTTATATACCACCGATTTCTTTTCCCCAACAACACTTTTATAGCCACTAAACAATATACATTCAGACCCAACCGTTACATCTAGTTTTATTGGCATTTTCTGAACTAAATCGATTGAACGCGAGCTCGATCTGAACAGTAGCACCCAAATTATTCTGTACGCCTACCTCTCTCTTTCCCGATAGCAATCTACTGAATGTTTTATTAACAATAACGTGAAAACTTTATTTATCGAGTCGCGGCGAAGGGACAAGATTGGATGTATGTGCCCAACTTATGGTGACGTAAGTGGGACGACGTTGAGGTCAATGCCACCACCCTCTCTCCAGCTATTACAAACATATAGTGTGGGCGTTGGGCTCCATTGAACCACTAGAATTCGACACCCGCTAACCCAATTACACACTATTAGGCGAGTACCCTATAAGAGGCGCGTACTGTCTCATACATTTGATTTGTCTAGAAGTTCCGGTATAGATCTGGGTAGCGTCGCCTGGGCAGCTTGTGCACGCGCCAATTATCGAGTTGCTTGCTACGGACTGGACCAAGGGGATCGACTGACGCCGGTATGTATTAGAAGATCTCAGCATGATGTTGTTGATTGTTTGAGGGTTGCTGTGTGGTCATGTACATGCAACGTCAAGGAGGATTCTAGGACCAGGTTGCGTTTTGGGGTCTGATGCTGTTGCGAGCTATCAAACCAGACCGACACTCGTTGCTATATGGCAACAATTGCGGTCCCGCTATGGTATTCTCTGCTCTAGTTACTGTGCATTGAGGACGCTGTTTGTGACGCGTCTGCAGCCTGCTGTAGTGCACTAGTACACTATGTCCGAGATTATATTTTGTCTTGTCATTTGCCTTGTCCAGTGCTAACAACAGTTGATTTTTCTGTTTGTAAACTGCTTTAGTTTTTCTAGTTAAAAGCGCAAGCATTGAATCGAGAAATGGATTTGGTACGTGTGACACGTGTTGTGGAAATTAACTTGGCACAAGTCTAACCATAGGATTCAAACGACACTGTCGAAAGTGTCCAGCAAGTCGCTGGAACGCCCCCATCTGCGTCAGAGGGACTCGAACCCATTGAGCATGTCAAGAATGATGCTTCGGACTGTAAGTATTTTTATGACGGTTTTCTCAGATCTGCTAATTGAGATCTAACGCCAGTGGAGAGTATGAAGTCACTGCTACTCCCAGCCAACGATGACCTCGAGACGTTGGTGGATGTTCATCATACATGGGAAATTGATGATTGGAAAGGTCTGCCAGAGAGGT
>JAJLWU010000235.1:0-14710 GCA_030570855.1 Tardiomyces digboiensis | reverse complement strand
GAGACGGTGTCATTTCGGCACTATAATATGATGGAGGAGACGTTTTTGATGAATGTTGTCAAGGAAGCGACGTGCTTTGTGTCACAGGACTTTGCTGCTGATATTGAAGAAGTGTATATCAACAAGCGCAAAAGTATGTACGTGGCAGCGTATGTATTACCGGATTATCGGACTTCTACTATTGGACATGTGCTTGAGCAGGGCGAGTCTGAGAAGGATCACCAGGTCTTGAGATTGACAAATGAACGATTCACGGTCCCCGAGCTGCTGTTTAAGCCAGATATGCTCAGCATTGGGCAAGCTGGGATTGCCGAGACGGTTATGCAGACGCTTGATGGGCTCTCCGCCGAGGAACAAAGCTTATTGCTTGCCAATGTGGTTCTTGTAGGCGGTACGAGTAAGTTGCCGGGATATGAGGAGCGGGTATACAAGGAGCTACGGTCGTTTGCGCCTCAAGATACACTTGTTCGCGTTTCGACGCCTACTGACCCGATTACACATGCATGGGACGGAGGGTCGAGGCTCGGCAGAGCTTCAGACAAGCTGGATGAGCTTGTTGTGAGCCGTAAGGAGTACCAGGAGCACGGTTCCAATATCTGTATATCCCGCTTTGGGCCGCCTGATGATGAGCCTGACGATTAGTAAGTATGTCTACGGATGGAGGATCTACGGATGGAGGATCGCCGTTATGATACCGATATGGACGACGATTAGACCATAGCCAAATAATGACAAATGTTATGACTATAATGCCAAGCTTGCTGGTCTACTTAGGAGGTGGATGATGTACAAATGCATTCAAATGTCGCTCGTGCGAAAAAGTGTAGGTGCAACTAGCTGCTGAGAACCCACGCGACGCACCCAACACCGAAACACACGACGGATAAAAATGTCGCAAAAACCAATGTCTGGTGCCACCAGACCGGAGGATCACGCAGCAAGAAAAGACACATGCCTAGGGTGCCGATACCGAGAGAGAATGTGAGCGCCACCAAGATAAATGCGTAGGCAGCGATTGAGAGATTGGTAACGTCCTCCGATAAGATGACACTAAACAGGATGCCGACCGTCATTACGGACATAACGAGGCATATAGTGTAGAGGACCGTAAGCACGTCGTTTCGGCGCTGCGACGCGAGAATTGGGGGCTCGTCATCGGCAAACGAGTGGTAGTTTGGCGCGGAGCGTGGCTCAAGCCGAGGAGAATAGGCAGCCCCATAGTCGCTAGACAAGTCGTCATCCGACAAAAGACTCGCTGTCTCGTCCATGGATGGCATGCGGGCGCCTAGAGTAGTAGTGGGCGAGATAAATACGTCTTTAATCTTGGACAGTCCATGGAAGAAACGGGACGAGATTCTCACAAGCTTTTCGACGTTTTCGTCTGAGAAAATACGATCGACTCCGGAATCGTGGTCGCTATGCTCAATGTAAATGCCGAGGTCTTCTTCGTCGTCGCCGTCATCAAACTCGTTCCAATACCGGACCGCCATGTCAGACTGGTGGCGGGGCTGCGATGGGTCAAAGGACTTTTGTCGCGTTACGGCGCTCGTGGCATTGAGAAGTATCGAGGGGGCGGCCGCGGAATCGGCGCTCTTCGACTCCTGGGTGGAAATATTGCCCGAGTTTGAAGGCGACGCTAGGTGGGGTCGGCTACTGATCCGACGTGGATTCAAAGGACGTTCATTTGCGCTGCGGCGAATGTCAACGTTGTTGTCAATAAGCTCCATCCATGGTGGCAACTTTTGAAGATGTATACTGTAGAATAGAGCAACAGAATGGGTGTAGAGGGAGAATGACGATGAGACGGGGTGAACAAGATGTGACTTTTCAATCTCGGCCACCCATGCGGGTTTTGAGGTGCCGCTCCAGCGCACCTCGAGAATAGCATGCGGGAACTTGACCAGCTCTGGCTCGGGGTTGCTTGATCCATTGCCGATGCTATTGTGTCTACCAGAGAGGCTGGTTGATAACTTGGTCGACACGTCTCGAGTTAGGCGGATATTCGTGTCGAGAGCGGCCCACACGCGAGGACGGACTCCCGTGGCAAACGGCTGTGGTGGCGGCTGTGGCAGCTGCTCACGACTTTCACCACCGGCGGCGGCAGCCGCGTCGATGCCGTGTAAATTAATAAATCGGGTCCTGTTGGAAATGGCCTTGGACATGGCGACCGCCTGGCGCTGTTGGACCCAGCCAATTGCAAGCTTCTTGACAGCATCGTACGGAGACAAGTCAATATCTGCCGCGTGGCCGCTAACTAGGGCATCGAGCTCGTCGTGTGAAATAGATGTAGTAGCGAAATGGCGCATCCCACCGGTAGGTGCCGCCAGAGCATACCCCACGCAACTGCCACCAGCCACGACCCATCGTGCTTGGCACGGATCCTTTGCCGTCTGGGCGTATTCGAGGCGGGACGTATCAAAGTATACCACGCTCGAAAAGTCATCCGCCAGCTCCTCCTCGCTCGACCGAGAACTGTCCCTTCGTCCATTTGGCCGCTTGTTGCCACTGCCTCGCCGGCTTGTATTGCCGCTTCCTGCTACATCCGACCCCATAGCAGCCACGTCCATCTTGGACATGGTCCTGCGCATGGCGGCTGGGGTGTCTGAGTACAGGGTCAAGTGCTGGAGCAGCGCGACCTTGAGCTCAGTCACATTGTCATTGTGAACCCAAAATATGAGCCGGTCCGACACTGCAGACACCATTTCAGCGTCAAAGTTGTGAAGCGACCTGTCAAATTGCCGGTCCACCACCGGCGACGACAAAGCACTGGCCACATTTCGAACCGCCGTGAACTTGCTATTGCGAACAACTTCATATAGCAACGATAACTCCAAAAACTTGGACGTCAGGTCCGTGTGGGCAAAACTGTCGGGCGACTCCAACATGGACGTAAACCCTGCCATGTCGTCTGAGTTTTGCGACCATTTATTGTACTTTTTCACCAGCTTGCGGAATCCAGTGTGCTGGGCGCCAATAAACCGCGACAGCTTCTGGATGTCCTTTGTCAACCGCGCCACCTCCTGGTGCAACCTAAACAGCTTTATCTGCCTCTGCCGGGCGTCCATCTTACTCCCGTCTGCACCGTCTACATGCTCCTCAAGGGCCGCGATTCCGTCGACGATCTTTTCACATTCGTCGATGCGCCGGTCGATTTCTCCCGACTTTGACTTTACAAATAGGTTAATCTGCTTGAATTCATCAACCAGAGCCTGCACAAGCGCACGCACCTGGGTCTTGCGGGGAGATTCACAAGGCGTTGTGGCCTGGCGAATTAGATTCTTTATCTCCTCGTAGTCAAGATTATAGGATCTCCATTCTGGCACTGACCGGCGGCTTAGTTCGGCTCCATACTTCATGACAGCCCTTGACCGATAAATCCACAACTAGCAAATTCAAATGTTTGCCAGTCAAAATCCGTTGCTCCTTTAGAAAAAAAAAAAAAAACTTATCGTACTGCCGCTGCTGCTGCCGCCCCAATATCACCGACGACACAAGATGATAACGTCAAACAACCCGCGTTCAACAGTACCACTCTACACCAGCAAAGACTCACAAATGGCCGCACAAACCGTTTCCTTTATTCCCGTCAACAACTGTGTCAAAGCTTCTAGTTCTAGACGCCGCCTCGGCTAGCCCTTTCGGTCTGTATGTCGATCTTTAACGTGACGGCACCTGCACTATTTAGCCGTATCGCCACAAACATCGACACTACTGCGCCGCACACCTGGTAGGGTAAACGAGTGCTACTTCCTGCACGCCGAATTTATGCTACGCAGTACAGTCACTAGCGGTGCATGAATGCATCGGCAGCTGTTTCAAAATGCTCGATATTGTTGTACAGTGACGTGTGTCCAGGTAGCCAACGACGTTGATCGACGGGCCCAGCCGCATCGCCAATTAAATTACTTCGTCGCCTAATATACGATCAGCCTAACGATAGCTCACTATCAAGCCCATTGCAGCGGCATCAACAACAACAAAACGGTCTGAAGTGGGTCGCATTTAAGGCCAATGCCGAGCCTGCGAGGCGCATCGTCCCTGCACGCACCCACTGTTGTTGTTGTTATTGTTGTTGGCCACACCACTGGGGCAACTTTACTACCAAGGTGACCATTGACGACAGATACGGAAAATACTCACAGACCGGCACTGCTTAACCATAGCCAGCGCACGCTGTTCTAGCCGGCTATCATGAAGCTGCAGACACGTGCCGTAGTGGCGCGCGGCGGTCACGTTGCCCATTTTCATGGCCTAATGTGCAGCGGCAACGCACTGCGCTGTGTTGGTTCAACGAGAGTGTATCCATATGAGACATCGCACAATAGGCGACTCTCTAACCTTGGGCCTGCAGCGACTCTGCTGGTCCATATGGGGCAACCCGCCCTCGTTGTACGTGCCAGCACCAGCGCCAGCCGCTACTGGTAGACAGCAACAGCACACAGACAGCTGCATCGCTCCAATCGGCATTTTTTCGGCCACCCTTCTCCTGAGCCACATGTCCTTCCCTGGGCACAAGATACCATGCGATTCGTCACAATGCTGCCAAATATCGAAAGCATCCGCCTCGGACCAACCACCCCATCGGCCAATCCCTTGCACATGCAGCCCATCTGGAGTGGTGTCGGCTCGAGCTCGAGGCAGCACTCTGGGGGCCAGCCCCCAGACCCCCTGGGCAACCGCAAGCGGTTGAATAAATACCCCGTGCAGCACAAGACGTCTTCTTGTGCAAACATCTCGTCGTATGACTAAGAGGGCCCACTCACTCATCACCTATCATTATCCTGGGGCTAGATCTTGTTGCCTATTGGGGATCGCAGTCAGGTACGACGGCTGATCTTGCGCACTGATCGCCGGTCAAAATTCGAGACCCGATACAAACAAAGTCTCGCTTGTCTCACTCTTGTGTCATTAATTCTTCCACAAGGCGTCTTTATGCTACTCTCCAGTCGTTGACGCCCGTCTTATACGGCTTCCAGAGTCTGGCCTGTGGTATTGTACGAGGTATGAGATACAATCAGCAATACCCCGCAGCCAGCAGCACCCGATAGATAGGCGTGCAAACAATGTTTTGGTCGCGCGACCTAGCGGCTCGTCATTCCTTCAAGCGATACACAAGATATTCTATCACCCAGCCAGCCATGCAGATTCACACATAGCGAAGCATCATGTTTGTAAGCGTCTTAGACGTGCGCTGTGTTTTCAAAACATCTCTGGCTTACCACTGCAGTAACCTTCCCGGTGGTATGACGCACAGCTGGTGGAATGCACCAAGGTCCTCTAATTTATTTGCCGATTAAAGGCATTTTTATATTATTGGGGGTGTGCCACAGCGCGTTCTGTGGCTGCATGTGCAGGGGCGTCAAAAAGGGCACCAAGAGCGGCGTCGGTTCTCGGTAACTCTTGCTATTCGACTGGTCCAGACGCCAGGGACAACGATCTGTA
Source organism: Tardiomyces digboiensis (assembly GCA_030570855.1). Classification (NCBI taxonomy): domain Eukaryota; kingdom Fungi; phylum Ascomycota; class Dipodascomycetes; order Dipodascales; family Trichomonascaceae; genus Tardiomyces; species Tardiomyces digboiensis. Next base: position 9,268 of record JAJLWU010000235.1, on the reverse strand, counting down.
TCTACCTGTTGTAGGTGAAGCAGCCCGTCTTTTACGTCTCGCCGGCCCGCAGAGTTGTTTTCTGTTGTTGTTCTTTTTTTTCGTCTGGTTTGGTTTAAAGCATTCTCGGTTCTCACGCCCAATATCCACTCCAACTTGCAAGAAAATTTTGAATCTGAGCTGGCTGTCGGGCGCCCACCTTGGGCTCCTGCAGGTACCACAAATATTCCTCACACGTTGGCATCGAAGACGGTTGAGAGTGATTTTGCACTGGTTTCAGGTCATCACACACGGCATCACCGTAGTGCAACAGTCGCCCACGCGCGGCAGTTGGCGGGATGCAAGCCAAGTTCTTAAGACGCTTGATCTCCTATTGCGTGATTGCACGCTTGCATGTTCGCGCAGAAGTGTACCGAATGGGATTCAAAGTAAAAGTCATCATTACTATTATCATGCACTATATAGAATGTGAAGCGGTCAATGGGCAGTCGGACTGAGTTCATAGACATCGACAACCTCTGTGTCAACACCGTCTTGGGATACTGTTAAGCTCGTTGCGACGCCATCTTGCAAGAAAAACGTATTTGTGAATGCGTAAGCGCCATCATTGACAAACACCTCGCATACATAGGCATCTACTATGACGTGGACGTCGTAGACTCTCTGAGTTTTTGGTAGCCACATATTGACCTTATCGTCAAACAGTGGATGATCCCATGTCGAACCGGTGCAGATTCTACCTCTGTCGAGACAGATAAACATTCCCTGGTCGTCTAGGACAAAATTCAGCTGAATCGAGCTACCGCTGTGATTCGCCATGCTTGTAGTTACGCGCGCTGGTGACTTTGACGAGTCAGACTTGATTTTGAGTTTAAACTCAAACGCACCCGTGCCGGCATGCATATGCCGCTTGTATACGACCTCGTTGCAACCGGTGGTAGAACTCTTTTTTGCTGATCCGTTGGCGGAAATCACCTCTGGCATATAGTTGCTCGGCATTCGAGCCTTTGTGAGATCCACCGGCCTTGAAATCAGCGACAAAGACTTTGTGGTTCCATTCAGAGCAATCTCTCTCACCGTAAACCTTCGAGGAAGTGACATGGCTGACCGGTACCGCGTGGCAGGCACGCAGTTGCCGTACTGCCAGTTGCTGGCCCACCCAATACCATAGACGTCGGTATCCACAGTATTGAACCACGTTTGTGCCGCGTACCAGTCCTTGCCTAAATCGGCAATTCGCAGGTAATTGTCATCGCTATAAAAGTTCGTGCCGTCAAATTCGCCAAAATAATACTGGGTAAAGCTGCCGCCCAATGGTGCTCCCGGTGCAATACTAACAAAAAGCACCCATTTTTTACGCTGACTATCGTCATCAAATGGTACCTGCATCAAGTTTGGCACCTCGTACTGGTACCCTCGGACTCCGGCGCCTTGGAAGTCCGACAAGTGACGCCAGTGGATTAGATCGCGGCTACCGTAGAAGCCGATCTTGAATTCCTGGCACTTTGCCACCACCATAACCCACTGGTTTGATTCGGCGTGCCACAAAACCTTTGGATCCCGAAAGTCTGCCCAGCCTATATCGAGTACTGGGTTGTTCTTATACGGGGTAAAGGTATAGCCTCCGTCGCAACTGATGGCAATGTCCTGCGTCTCGTGTCCATTGGTATGGAGGGTGTATATGGCAACAATGCGGTTTTCCGGGTCAATAGACTGGTCGAACAAGCCGGACGTGTTGTTGGAATCAACCACGCAACAGCCCGAAAATATAGACTTGTGATCCGACGGCGCCGTGATGGCCTTGTCGTGCCATGTCCAGTGCAACAGATCTTTCGACGTAGCATGGCCCCATTCGGGATGGCCGGCCATGATTTGGCGGTCATCTAATTGGTAATATAGGTGCCAAACTCCTTTGCTATAGACCAGCCCATTAGGGTCGTTCATAAACCCGATCTCGGGGGTAAAATGAAAAGCCGGCCGTTGTTCCTCATCTCTGTTAGCAACAACAGTCATGTTTGCCTGGTTGGATCCAGTCTCGGGGACGGCCTCTAAATGATTTTTATAGTTTTCGTTCGGGGTCCCTAGATTAATCGGTCCGATTATGCGGACACGCGGGGCTGCGCGGGGCAATTTCTCCGCACATTGTTCCGCCAACGGCTAAATTTTCCGTACCGCTGCGTTGAAATGGTCAAATTCCTGGAAATAGGTTTTACTGTGATTCCATAGACGCTCTAAAAATGCCTTGAATCGGATTTGCGCATGGACTGCTACAACCAGTTGATTCTCCGAGGGGCCCCTGCATGTTTAGAACAATGAGACGAGGGCAAGCCCTTGTTCCTCAGATCCTGCTGTTTCAAATGAATTTTGATTTTGTTTTCGTTTAGGCTCGGATGGAATTTATTAGGTATTCGCGGACCATGGCTCGCAACTCGAGTCCTTCACGTCTTCAAGCTCGGCTAATTAAATCATCGCATAACGGCCCGGTATGCTCACGCGCATTCTCTCCGATGTGACGTCTTCAATGCAGTAGAATTAGCTTGTCATACAGCAAGCTACGAGTTAAACCATAATCACTTTGTACTCACGACACGATCCAAGTGCTGTGCATTGTCGTGGCCGGATACTCACTTGACTCAACCGTCGCGGGGTTTCTCGGTGTTATCGTTATCATCCTCCGAGGACCCGTCGTCGTGACCCTCACGTGGTCGTTTACGGCCCAAGTCTCCGACGCAGTACGACTGCTTGACCACAGAATGGCAGCACGAGAACCCCCACTGGCCATCTTTCCAATACGAACCCCATACCGATGTGTGATTCCCAGGGTATATGTCCTCTTGATATTTTGATTTGCCTGCTGGAGGTGGATCTGCGGGTTTGCCGGCCACCGCAACAACTGGCCGCTCTTCAATCTCCCGTGGCCGCGCTGCCAAATATTCTGCGCCACCATATTTGCCCAAAAGCTCGTTTTTGACCCTTTGCTGCCTGGCTTTTTCCTCCTCCTGTAACTTCTTTGCCCGCAGATAGCCTGCAGTAGGTCCTGCTTCCATCGGGGCTGCCAGGTCCGACACGGCCTCGGCCTGCTTTCTCATCCTCTCAAACTGAAGCGAGTCGTCGTCGAGCTCTCTAACAAACTCGCCCTTGTCATTAAGTGTGCCCTTGACTCCCTTGTAGGTTCCCGTTTCAGGATCATATGCATTCGAGTCCTTTGACAAATCTTTCAGGTAATGAGCTGTATCTGTTCTCTCTCGCAGCGACCGGATGGCCTGTTGCTCATCTTGCAGTTCCTGCTCGGTTTTGTCCGAATCCTTTTGCAATTTGTCCATAACTTCGTATCTTTCCACCACTTTACGATAATCATCTGGGTCGTAACCATTCCACCGGTCTCGTTTACTATCCCACGTTGTTTGTATCTCCGGGGCCGCTTCGTCTCCTTCTATGCCAGTATTTGTATATTTTGCGCCTTTCTGTTGTTAGCAAACCAGTGTGCTCTGGCTAAGCTCTATGTCCGCCATACCTTGCGTGGTCGCTCCAGGCAATCGCGCCTTTTATGAGACGTAGATCCACAGTTTTCGCATGCACCTTTTTTGAACTTTGTTACTCGCGTATGACTTGTTTTGCCTCGCTCGTACCAATCTGGAGCATCATTAGTTTTGGATGGTGACTGGCTCGCAACGTTTCCATCACCACCATCAGCGTACCAGGGGGTTGAGGAAAGAAACTTTGGAACTGCTGTTCCTTCACGTTTTTCGCTCATTCTCAGAGGTTCTGGCGCTTTGCCGGCGCCTGTACAGAGTCGAAAAATGCTAACTTGCAATCACAGACGAAAGATCAAGAATTACAGTGGGTTAGGTATTTCTTATCAATGACCTCCAGGCTTATCTCGAGAGTCTTCTATGACTAGAATTTGTTAATCAATGAATTTCGCATTGTTAGAGACACGGGTGCTTGTGTTTAGTCTAGGTGGTCAGCTTGTTTCGAATATGTCTTTTTGATCATCATGGGTCCATTCCCTAGTTTTCTCTGGCTGTTTTATTTACCACTTCCAATAGCAAATGGTTGCCTTGACCTGCTCGTCGTATTCTGGGCTCCCCTACACAACACTTGCACTTCTGTGACATTGACCCTAGTAGTTTGGTCCACGTTTAATCTACGCAGATCTGAACTGAGCAATGCTCGCAGGCAGCATTACAATCACACCTCATATCAGGAATCCCAAACAAGTGACGATTAATTGTACATAACAAATACGTTATAGGGCAAAGTTTTAAACTGTGATAAGATGTCGAATCGGAATGTGGATCTGCCGTTAATATGCGACTTTTAACTTTGATTTGCAAAACTCTGGACCACGTAAACTTACCAACTTGACAGCGTAGCCGATAGCACCCATAACAAGGAATCCAGCGCCCACAGCCTTGACGATCTTCATGTACTCTGTTGTGTTAGTAACAAGAATATAATTACAAAAACCAGTCACGAAGATATGACCAGCCGACACTCCACAACATAAAACAGATAACCCCATTCCAACGACAATACGTAGCACAAGCGCCGATACCAAATGCCTATTACACTCCGTATAGTAAGTAAATCTATGTCTGTAAATGAAGATTGTCGCGTGTTAAAGGAAACATGTCCACTTAATACACCAGTCAATACTCGCAAATTGTTCGAATTGCCCCAGCAAACAAACATATCTTCATCACTGCGACTGAATCAAATGCATATTCCAGAAAATATACACCAGCCGACAAACTATCGCGAGTGAAAATCCTTTGTAGACGAAACCCAGTTCAACGTACCCTTTTTGTCAGGCTTGGTGCAGCGACGAACAAAAGCAGCGCCCTCTTGAAAGAATTCAGAAGGGACGTCGGCGACCTTTTGCAGTGAGTCGTTTGCCATAATATCTGTGTAGTTGTACGAGCGTTTGATAGGTTGTGGTCGACGCTCCAGATCCAACCTCACAATTAAGTTGTCGTGGCCATTCCGTGCCCTAGAAGTCCACGCTGCATATATTCACTTACATGCATCACGGACTCAACTCAAGCGAAGCGCCGAGTTGGCACGAAAAAGGCAGGGGCCTGGGGGTGCAACCCCCAGTAACGACCTATAAGAACTGCTAAGTAATGCCAATTAAAATGAGAACTAGTAATACATATTGGACGGCGGCCGGCAATGCTAGTCGAGGCCGCCCCACTCTGAATCGTCGGTGTCCGAGTGTTGGTGAGGTTCGTTAGTCTGTGGCAGGTGGACGACGCCCCATTCGACTAGACGAGGGTCCTCAAGAACGTCTTTTGTGGTACGTTGGCGCACGAACTTGAGTGGGCAGTCTCGGGCGAGGTCTTGGACCGGTTTCAAGAGTGCTTCAAAAGGGATACCGTGTGGGCCGTCGTTTTCGTTGACGATTTTTTCCAGCTCGTCGAGGAAAATGTCAGTCATATGGAGGCGGATTGCGTTGGGGACCTTTGAATCTTTAGGGTTGAGTGGGATGTGGGCCATGACAATTTGATACCCCTCTAGCCAGTCGTCTTGCCAGTCCTCGGCCCTGAGTCTGCGGAAGGTGCCAGCAACATAGCGGCGCAGTAATAACAGGAATTTGTCGATTCTGTGCTGGTCGAGCCCGTCCCACTCGCGGCCCATGATGACCCAGAAGGCGTCGAGGAACTGGAAGAAGTTGTGGTTGCGAACGATTTCAAGCAGGCCGGCCATATCGTCGGCCAGTCGTTGCTGTGTGCGCGGCCGGTCGCTGAACCACATGGTATAGTAAAGCCCTTTCCATATTTTCTGTACGTCGAGGTCGTCTAGAGTCTTTGCAGACCCCAGGAACTTTCGCAGTGTTTCGAGACCCTCTTGACGCGTGACTCGGTCTGGTGTTAGATTCTATTGGTTGTAATGATGCAACACAAGGAAGAGCTTACCGTTTGCGGCGAGCTTCTTGATGAACGCAAAGTCGTTCGAAGCTTTTGATTTCGGCATTGTGTAATGCAATATAAATAGGTGAATGTCGAGTGATTCCGAACACACACTAGTGATAGACCAAAAAATTACCGGCACGGCTGGCGCGCGGCTGTAGCATCGCCAGCGGATTCTCACTGGCAGTTGGCGCGGCATTCTTGAGCCTTGAGCGAATATATAGACATTAGGAGGTATTAGAGCGGATATCTAGACATTAGGAGGTTTTAGAGCCGATATCTAGCTTGCCCAGCCATGAAGTTTAAAACTGGCCAAGCCAGTGACCAACTTGATCCGAACCTACCCTTACCCTAATGAAACGTTTTTAAAAGCAGCTCTGGCCGTGCAGTTCCTTTTCTTTTACAACCATTGATCTGAATCCGGAGCTTGGGCGGTTTCTGTCCCTTTTGCAAAGGATGACTCGGCACTCGTGCGGAAGCTGAAGTCTGAGGTCCCTGGAAGTTGAACCCAGTGGTGGCGCTGTCTTGCTGCTCGCGTCCGTCGTGAGTCTCCCTCGCTTGCGAGAGTTAGGGACTCCATCGGCTTGGGCTGGTTTGCGTGCCATTCAAGCCACCGGGGGATTCCTTGTGACTGCGGGCGTCTCTATTTGAAGCCTTTATGGGTGACTCCCTCCCTGTCGACGGATCATAGAACAACTGGACGGTCTTGAGCTCCTCGCTGAGCTCGGCTTGTCCGTGGCGGCATATTCCTAAACGCTGCAGAGGCTGTCAGCCAATGTCTGTTTGGGTAAAACCATGCCGCCTACATTTTTTTTTATCCTTTACATTTTTTGAGGCTAGAATCGTAAAACTACTTGTAGGCGACTCCCAAGATACCACTATTGAACCTCGAATCTACCGGGTGGAACAAAAATCTCCATGCATACATACATGTACCTGTTCTCGCATTACCCTGGGCAAGGTCCGGCCCAAAAAAAAAAACCCAGTCACAACTTCCTAAACAAGCACAATTCCCAGGGCTAGGTCTGCCGGGCAAACCGACTCTTTCATTTTACCCAGGCAAACAAGCACAAACTACCAACAACCCCGTTCGACATATCTTAAATATGGGTGCCTACAAGTACCTCGAGGAGATCTCGCGAAACAAGCAGAGCGATGTCATGCGCTTCCTGCTCCGTGTGCGCTGCTGGGAGTACCGCCAGCTCAACGCTGTGCACCGTGCTACCCACCCTTCGCGCCCCGACAAGGCTCGCCGTCTTGGATACAAGGCCAAGCAGGGCTACGTCGTGTACCGTGTGCGTGTCCGCCGTGGTGGCCGCAAGAGACCCGTGGCCAAGGGTGCCACGTACGGTAAGCCCACCAACATGGGTGTCACGCAGCTCAAGTACCAGCGCTCGCTGCGGGCCACTGCTGAGGAGCGTGTCGGCCGCCGCTGCCCCAACCTTCGTGTCCTGAACTCGTACTGGATCAACCAGGACTCGACCTACAAGTACTTTGAGGTCATCCTCGTCGACCCCTCGCACAATGCCATCCGCCGCGACGCCCGCATCAACTGGATCGTCAACCCCGTCCACAAGCACCGCGAGGCCCGTGGCCTCACCGCGACCGGCAAGAAGTCGCGTGGTATCAACAAGGGCCACCTTTACTACAACACCCGATCCGGCCGCCGCCACATCTGGAAGACTCACAACACCCTCTCGCTCTGGCGTTACAGACATTAAGAGCCTTGACCGGGTGCTTTGTGAGCGGCCCTGTGGTTATGTACAAAAATGTAATGACGTCGTTCTCCACCGCCCGCCGTGTAGTGGCACCTCTGGGGGCCAGCCCCCAGACCCCCGTAGCAACCGCCAAGCGGTTGAGCGGGCCCAGCTCGAGCGCAGCGACGAGCTGCTACCAAAAGAGCAGGGGCCTGGGGGTGCAACCCCCAGTAGCGGCCCAGCGTATGATAAACGTGATATTAGCGTAGTCAGATATGTAGCGGGATAAACGGCGTTGGCATTGGAGAGCCAACGTGCCTCTGTGGCAGGAGGTCTTGCAGGGTGTCGAGGACGTCGGCGTCTTGGGCCGGCGTTTGTGAGCGGGGCCGAGCGTCGCTTGCAAGAGCATCTGTGTTGGTCGTGGCGACGTAGTTGGACGCGGCGGGGGCAGGAGGGTCCCCCGAAGGCGGGTGGATGTAGTCGAGCGGAGGAGGGGTCCCAGCGGAGGCGGTGCTGAGGTGCCGTGGTGGCCATGAGTGGTCTGGCGGGGCGTAGGCCGGCGGGGGCTCTGTGGGCATCGACAGGACCGCGAGAACGTCGGGATCTGGCGGTGGCGGAGAAGAGGAAGGCGGCTGTGGCTTCCACCTGGATCGGCTCCTTCGAGACGAGCCCGGGATTGGCATTAGCACCGGCGGCATGACCCCAAACGGGTACATGGCCCCAAACTCCTCCCTTTGCATCTCCAGGTCGGCCGCCTGCTGTTGAGCCCTCTTCTTGTACCAGGGCGACAGGCGGTATGCTGCGATCAAGGCCCAGAAGCCGAGAATCACAAATATTGGAACGACAGCCACTAGGGACATCTGCTGTTAGTTTGCAAGCTCATAGCCAGCCACAGATAGCGCCGCCACCTCACACCTTGTCGTACAACTCTAATATTGTAAATACCTTTCAGAACATTAAACTCAAATACCCCGCACTAGCCCATTGACGGACGGTTGAGTGCCATACAATATGCTACACTGGGCAGTAGCCTTTTTTCGTTGAGTGAATCCGGTAATATACAATCACTCTTCGCCTCGCCCCCGTCACAATATATATATATATATATTCGCGCAATCCGACGGAGGATTTAGCCCGCCGCTTTACAATCAAGGGTCCATCAAGTCACGAGATGATAAAGCAGCCGCACTCTGTACAACGGTCGCCAAAGTCGACGACACTGGAGCACCGCTGAGTCATTTTGTGAGGTCTAAAGAGGTGTGCGAGGCGTCCAATAAAATGGGGTTGACAAGCGGTATGCCGCGGAGACATGTGCGAGGGAGGCATCCAATAAAATGGCGCTGACAAACGGTATGAGACCCATGTGATCTATGGGATCCATTCTGGTGGAGTAAATATGGGGTTTTTCATTGTGAATAGTCAGAGGCACATACGCAAGTGAACTGCTAGCCAAACGCAGGTAGGCACTATTATATGTTCAACATGTTGCATTAACAATACGGTTGGTTACCCGGACTAGGTCTCCTATAAAATATTTTCCGGTGACTTGAATCAAGTCTTCATAACAACGCATTTAACCAGGTCGATTCTAAAAGCATTCCCTCGAGGCGGACCCTTACGGAGTTTGCCCAGGACATGTGTGAATAGCTACTCGGCACTGAAGAGTAATATGCTGATCTT
>JAJLWU010000234.1:0-14828 GCA_030570855.1 Tardiomyces digboiensis | reverse complement strand
TGATGGCCGACAGAAATAGAACCGGCGGACTCTCCCCAGATAGTGACTTGGTCGGGATTACCTCCAAAGTTGGCAATATTATCCGCCACCCACTGCAAGGCGAGGCGCTGGTCCAGGAGACCCCAGTTTCCCACTGAATCGTCCAAGATCTCCTGTCCTCCGAGGAACCCAAACGCACCGAGGCGGTAGTTGGTAGAGACAATGACTACATCCTGTCCCATTGAGCTTGCCTCACTCATGATATTTGTCGGATCGTACATGTTTGGTGATCCAAGGCTAAACCCTCCCCCAAAAATCCAAAACATAACAGGAAGCGAGTCACTTGCTGTGGTGCCAGCGGGCCGAAATACATTGAGGAAGAGACAGTCCTCAGAGAAGCTACCAAGAACCGGACTAAGGAGGTTTGTGCTCTCGAGGAAGTCAAAAGCGTCAGCAGGGAGGTCACCGAGAATGCTAAGGTCAAGTGGGTTTTGCCAGTAGCACTGTGCAGACCAGTTGTCGGCTGCGAGCCCTTCAAGGCTACCATTGAACTTTTGGGGAGGTTTGAACCGCAGGTCGCCTGTGGGCGGTTCTGCGAATCTAATTCCTCTAAACATCTCAACTCCTTGACCATTGTTAGTGCCGGTAATGTTGGAACCATCAGCTAGCTGAGCGCTGGGCACACAGCAAGCCACAGTTGCAGCCGCCGCTGCAAGAAACACCCGTTTCCAAGTCATTTGGCTATGATCGATAGTATTCGTCGATCTCAGATCAAGCCATTAAATATGTTAGGAGTCTGGCGATCGTGTTGGTGTTGATCGTTGATTGCGACGAATGAATGAATTCACATGCCTTTTCTGCGCTTGTGCGGGGGATCTACACCGCCTATGTACGAACATCTGTTACGAAATTATTTATGCAATTTATTTTATACCCAAACTCCCTGTGAACCATGGGATAACGACGAAAATTATCTGAAGTTGCTGTTGTCGTTGCTCTTTTATGCAAGTCGATCTTTCTCTGTAGTGCCGCAGAAACTTAAAACAATCGGGCCGCCTCAAAACTCTCACGACTTGTGTGGCATCATTGGCTCACTCAGAAGTAGATGGTGACCCCACAAAAGGCTAGTCTGTTCCAAAAGAACTGTCGTGATTTGCACAACCTTAACAAGCAGGGTTAACGCTGGAGATTCATTCTTGGCTCATGCTTATTTTAAACAAAATAGCGGAACATCGCAAGTAAAATGCCCCTGCGCTTGCATCTTGCCGAGGTCAAGATCGTGGGCCTGATACCCCGCACCCCAGACTGGCGATCTGCAACGAACCTGCAGCGGCCGATCGTATTCCGGTCGGCGGAGCGAGAGGTTCCGTGGCTCATATTCAAGTGTCTTCACAGATGTTATTTGCCGAATTTGAGTTGTAGATGATTAGTGAAGCAGTTGAACCTGAAATAGTGTCAACGCACCAGTAGTTTCGCTCCTTGGCCATTACGCCCAAAGAGGCAATTACGAAAACAACAACACTAGCGTTACGGTCACCGTAAAAGTGCCCCGGCTAAGCGTATTAGCGGCAGGTAGGCTGTACTTAAATTATGCCTGCGTAAACAAAGCATACGCGCAGGGCTATGACAGTTTCGTTAGAGCAGAGATATGTGAGGGCAAACGGTCTGGTTACTGAGCTCTCATTAGGACGTTGTTTCACCCTCTACTCAACGTGCTATTTGTATGCAAGAGAATTCATCTTCCGTTCCTAGAAATGGCATCGACCCTTCGACGGGCGGCGCGGTTCTTGCGTTTCTCCTCACGGCCCTGCAGAAACGTTGTCTCAGGCAAACGAGATTTCCCCTCTTCGATCTACATTCACTCCATACCTCGGCAGGGGCTAGTTTGAGTTTTCTCGCCCACTACTTAGCCGGGTTCGCTTCTAAGCGACAGGCCAAAAAGATATAGAATCATGGACTCTCGAGCTGCCTGGAAACCCAGCTTGGATATTTCGGGACGGCCCTTGGTTCGACTCACCATCTGAACCCTGAGGTCAGTAGTATAACGTCGTCGCTGCTTCAACTTGCATATGCAGCATCTAATGCAGGAGAAATTGGGAAGGCTGTGCTCATCAGCTGGAGAGCAGTGTTCAACTATACAAGGACTGGCAACTTCTGGAGAAACTAGTAGTCGCTTATCCAGAAGCGCTACTGCTGGGCAAGATCGTACAACTGTGGTGCATACTTGAATACGGTATTCATTGTCAGGGACTGGAACACATGTCGGTGTTGATTGTGGCCTGGTAATTTGGTCATCTCCAGGTATGTAGTCGCAGAAATGAATCGACGAAGGAGTTCTAAACGATTTGTTTGGATTAAGCCGGTGGTTTGTGGAGTTTTCGTGCCGATAGAGTTGTCGTTGTGAAGACGTTGCGAGCGGTTGACCTTATGTCACCACCGCAGCAATAGTCGGACCGCCGGGACTGGCGTGGTTGGATGTTCAACAAGAGTTGATGAGCTGGCCTTGATGCTATCGCTAGTCCTTTGAAACCAAATATGACCCAGTTTAGTGGCAATAGCTTCCATCGCATCGGGTTGACGTGAGATTGTTACACTTGCAAAGGCCGAGACTGACTACAGAGAGCAAGCATGGGATTAACAGATGCGATTCAAGCTCTCGTGAGATTCACGAGCTTTTCTGGGATGCTGTCGGCTATTATGGCTGCCGACAGCCCGCAGACGGTTGGAAGTATGGACTTGTCCAATATCGTAGAGCCCACGAACAATACGGGCGAGCTTGGCGGGACATTCCAACTCGCGATCAACTATTCCGCAGGAATATCGTATACGAAAAGCCTGGCCGCTATGATTCCATTATCTAGTGACGGGCAGACTGGGCAGCCCAGCATAAACACGCCCTTGTGCTCTGGTACTTTAGCTCTGATAAACACGACATCATCTGCAAACCAGTTGACAAGTTCAACCATTCCTGTGTTGTGCTGTGACGATAGCGCAGATTCCGGACACGGACTGATGGAAATTGTACAGGCGAGTTCAACCTGCACTCTCATGTATTCGCTAACAAGCGAGGGGTGTAACGTCACAAGTACGAATATGACACTTGAGATCGAGCTGGGTCCATTCTTTACACTTGTATCGCGGATAGATTCAAACTGGCTTGTGGACCTACTCAGCTCATCCGGAAGCACGGCAGATGTTGGCCAGATCACTCAGCTGAGTGCTACGGGTACAGGAAGTGGCAGCTCCACAGCTACGCCATCGACGATTGCCATGGTTGTTCTCTATACGTTTACGGGCTTGCTGGCAGGTGCGTTTTTATTCATTATCATTTCCGGAGCGCTGAGAGTGCACAAACACCCAGAGCGTTACGGCCTGGTCCCGGGCTGGAACCGAGATCAGCAAAACGCCAACCGTCCCGTTATGTATTCCAGTCGGGCGAGAGGGCTGGCGCGTGCCGTTCTCGATAGCATACCACTAGTGAAGCTTCAGCTACCAGAGAACAAACCTGACCAGGACAAAGAGGCACAGTGCGGGGAAATGGCGGAGCAGCAATCTGTTACTTCTGTTGAAAATCATGGATGCGACAATAGCCACGTTGTTATTGACGAGCATAGTGACGGGCGCGAAGGCGGAGTCTCACCTGTTCAAAGTGGCCGATTGGGGCTGGCCACAAAAGATATGGAGCAGGAACTAAAAGCCACCGACGAGCCGTCAAGGCAACCAGATCCCGAACCAGTGATTATGACAGAGGCAGATGAGAAAACTGAGTGTTACATCTGCTTCGAGGGCTTTGTGGCTGGCGATATTCTACGGGTGCTTCCATGCAAACATCGGTTCCACGCTCTATGCGTCGACCCATGGCTCCTGCAATCATCGTCTCACTGCCCGCTTTGTCGGGTTGACCTCAGCCTAGCGCGTGACGAGCAAATCCCGGATAGCCCGCCAAATGACGCAGACCATTCGGCGACGGGGACTGATGGGGCTAGTATACCACCAAGCTATGCCGTGGATACGTCACGGTTTAATCGGTTCCTGGACATTTGGAATGCCCAGCTGCTACCGCGCGACGCACGCAGGCAAGCCCTCGCACGATTTCACGAGGAGGCAGAGATAAGACGGACACTTCACCGCCAGCGTGAAGACGCCGCGTCAAATCGTAGCCGGTGGGTTCGTTTTGTTGGCTCCCGGCGCATTATCTACCAAATTCGGCATCGTCAAGATGGTGCTTCTTCTACCGCTAATAGACACACGACATCCTCGGAGCTTCGATACAGTCTGCCCGGGTCTCAACAAGACCAGCAGCAATTACCACACGATTGCGATGACCAAGTCGAAAACTGTGGAGCTCATAGCAACTCTTAATTTTGCATTACTACATCACATGGTTTTTCAACAACTTAGAGACTATTGTTGTAAATACAAATTCGCACGTCAAATTAGTTAACGTAAGTGAGCGCAACTAACTGGTCGTGTATCATCGTCGCGTCTACAAGATTCGGACCGAACTTAATGACCGACCTGGATAGGTTTCGAGAAGAATGGAAAGAAGAAGTCGCGGCTCGTAGACGTAGGCAAAATGGAAACAACCAAGCGCCGGGATCGCAGGTCATCAAGGCAGACGCATTCAAGGCGGAGCGTCCAAAGCATGTATTTATTAATCGGGACCTGACGGAAACCGATAATATGGCATTGGACGCCTTTGAAAGGGCAGTGGACTGTGAACACATTGGAAAAATGACGGATGCAGTTGCAAACTATAGAGAGGCTTTCCGTCTCAACGAAAAAGTCGACAAACTATACAGGGAAAAGTACTACAAAAACATCAAGCCTGCGTTGCAGCGGCCGCAGGTGGCACGACGGCATGAGAGGCAACCTAGCACCGGCAAGCCAGATTCTGAGAAGATCATTGATATGCTAAGGCGGATGGATCTAAGTCAACCGGTCGCCGAGTGCCCAGAGGACCAAGGCGAGTGTTTACTGCTCACGATGCTGCCGGACGAATTGCTGTCATACATTATGCGACTAGTTGCTATCAGGGACATGTCGTCATTCGTTCGTCTAATGTACACTTGCAAACGACTGGCGCTTATCGGTCATACCGGTGAGCAGATCTGGCGATCGGTGTGTTACCGAGCATTTGCGCACCAGCATTATGACGAGGGCGTGAGTTGTGCCGACGGATCCGATCCAGACGACCTTGAAGCAGCTGCTACGTCTACCTTTGGCAATTCATGGCGTCGAATGTACTATGAACGACCGCGGATCCGTTTCAACGGCGTGTATATCAGCACTTGTAACTACATTCGCCAGGGCGTAAGCGATACCTGGTATGCGCCTGTCCATATGGTCACGTATTATCGGTATCTTCGATTCTACAAGGACGGTACTTGTATCTCACTCTTGACAAGCTCCGAGCCTGCAGATGTCGTGCCGGTGTTCAATCGGTCAGTCGTTGGGTCCGAGCGCCGACAGGATAACACGATTGTCTATTCGCGCGATGACGGAACTGTGCTCACCAGGCCAAAGTACATCATCAACGGGTCATGGAAGTTTCAAGACCTAGACGGGTCTCTTCTAGTGGAAACCGAGGGCTCCGTGGACCGGTTTCTGTTCTACATGAAGTTCACCATTGCATCATCAGGACACCATCGCCACAACAAACTCAAATGGGTCAACTTTTGGTCGGTCAACAAGCTCACGCAGAATGAAGCCGACTTCACTCTCCGGCATGACAAGGCGTACTATTTTGTCAGGTCCAAATACTAGCCCTGGCTTCTGTGCGTTTCACACCCGCCATTCTCTAGGTGGCACCGCTATTTTGACTAGATTATTTTTTCCAGAAATTTTGTTTAGGCAATCTGAAATCGTATCGTATGTTTACCGAGGTTTGCGGGCCCACCCCCGCACTTGCGGCTAACCATCAATGCCACAGATCCAGACCCCCGCACGGCTGTCACTCATGGGCTGTGGAGATATTCGGGGTAACTTTTGTTCATTTTTGTTTTCTTTTGTGCGTTTGTTCAAAATATGTCTATCCCTAACCGCCTGGGAACTAGTGTAAAGCCCGCATGTGACTCTGGCAACTAAGAGCGGACGAGTTACTACGAGACCAAAGCGTATACGGGCCCCGACACTGCGCGATTGAATATAATCAGCTGGGAGCACCGAGAAAAGGGCACTATTCGGGCAAGCGGTGGACAAAGGAACTCGAAAAGCACGGAAAGAACCTTGCACAGTGTCAGACAGCCGTCAACGGCAACAACTCAGCGACGAACATCAGCACTGGCTGGGTGTAAGGAGTGGTTTTGATTAAAGGAGGGCTGCGTGTGTGTTAGACCACGAAGATGGAGAGTGTACAGTTTGGACAACAGCATTTGACCGGTGACCATAAGGTGATGGGTGACGACGGTCAAAACCTTCACCGGCAGCATGGTAGTTTTGGCGGCAATGGGGACAGTTTAGCTGACCAGTCTTTGGGATTCGATATGCCGGCTGACTTTGATGCTGCTTTTCTCCAGTTTTCCACTGACTTTGCTATCATGGACTCGAATTTATTTGGAGACGGACTCATGGGCGGCGACGTATCAGAACAAACAACAGCACCACCAGTTAAGCAAGGTGCTGTGTCAACCTCAAGCGGCAGCAGCGGATCTGGTTCACATAATACCGTTGCAGATACCCCGACGACTCCAATGACAGCGGCAGGGTTTGAGCTACAACCTCTGCTCAATGAAAGAGAGAGCTACGCGTTCTCCAACTTTTTGGAAAAGGTTTTAGACGATCCCATGTTTACTGTCGACCCTAAGGCTGCCGAGGAACTGTTTCCATTTGTTGATCCGATCATTCCTGCTCCGGGCGTGATACCTGGCGGCGACCATGGCGCTCCTCAGCACCCGCCACCAGCACCACAGCACCAAAAGCAGTACGGAACCCAAGTACTGGCGACTACACCCAGCTCGCAGGACTCAGGATTAGTGGGCCACATCCCCCCGTCACCCGAGGAAATGCGATTAAGGATGCCGAGTATTTTGTATGACTCGACTCCACATTTATTGGGCAGCCCACAAAGCGGCCAACACCATCACCAACATCACCCGCAAATTCCCGCACCAGGTGATTCACCCGGCCAAGCAGTCATGGGTGGCCCTTCACCAATGTATCGTCCGTCGCCATCGGAAGCTATGCACATGAGGGCCATTGCAGAGAGCTTGGGCCGGCCAGACATGCCTATGGGTGACCCTAACGGTGGAGCAGCAGCAGCAGCTCACCTAGTGCCACATATCACTGAGATGCTTAGCCAACCGCTAGATCATCCTCACCCTCATCACATGCCTCTGCAGCACGGACCTATAGCAGATGACATTCGCAAGATGTCAGTCTCGTCTTCTTCGACAGTCAGCAGTGCTACTCCGTCTGGACTAGGCCCAATGACACACCCGGCGCAGGCCACTGGGCGTGTAATGTCGCACAATGCTGCCATGGCAGCGAGCGCGGCTGCTGGCAAAAAGCGCGACGTTCTCACGCCAGATCAAAAGCGGAAAAACCACGTTGACAGTGAAAAACGAAGGCGGGATCTTATCAAGACGTTGTTTGACGACATGTGTGCCCTCGTTCCGCGGCTCAGCGACGGTGGTGCCGCCAGTGCCGCTGCAGCCAAGAGCAAGAGCACCGTTCTGTTTATGGTCTATGACCACTTGGTATATCTGTCGGAGCGCAACAAAATGATCCGCAAGTTACTCGCTACCAATGGCATCAGTGCCTCGCACATTCCAGACGCTTTTTCCACCAGCTCGTGATGCTCACTACCAGCTATTGCATTTTGACCCCCGACACACGCAGCACCGCCCCACCAACAACACCAACAAATTAATACTGTACGATATTTCCTATAAGGCGTACCTAACGATTGTATGATAGTATACATGTAAGATATTTTTTGCAGAGTGACCGCTCTATCATCAACCGAGACGAACCTCCAAGAGAATTTATTTACAACGCAGCCTCATACAGTGCTCGAGCGTTCTGCTTGCATACGAGACTTCGTCTCGCGGACGATTGCCCGGGCTTCTTCAATTTCTGCTGGAGACCCGCGAACAACGCCGTGAGCATAACCATGAGCCTTTGCCCAGTCTTTGCGGCCCATCTCGTAGCGGGCGAGCCACAATCTTGCATGGCACGTATGCTCTGTTGGTCCGTCAGCAGCCTCTTCAGCGACACATAATGCCATATACTTTGCCGCATTCTCGACGTCGCGTTCCTGGTCGTACAGGGTTCCAATACTCAAGAGAACCATAGGATCCATATCTCCCGCCTGGAGCGCCCGTTTGTAAGCTTTGACAGCCTCTAGTGGGCGATCAAGCTTATCAAAGCACGTGCCCAACGAGATCCACATGCGAGGATCGTGCGGTTTCAGAGCCACTGCGCGCTGATAGTAGTACAGGGAATAGTAGTGCATGTCCAGGATCTCATATGCAAGCCCGAGGCCGTGCCATGCACGAAAGTCGCGCCGGTTTTCATCCACAGCCCGTCGGTAAGACTCAATAGCGGCGTGGGTATTCTTTAATTCGATAAACTCGTGGCCGATTAGTGTCCACGCTGCAAGATAGTTTCGGTTCAATATGAGTGCCCGCTGATAGTAGCTGACGGCCTTTTCGTGTTCCGACTTGAGCGAGTAATAGTTGCCAATTATAACACACGTCTCTGGCCTAAACTTATCAGTAGAATTTGCCAGCTGCGCCAAGTGTGCGAGCTTTGGCGCTTGTTCCATGACATACAGCACGTTTGAAAATGCATCCATGTCGTCCAGTCGGTGCGGGTCTTTATCCAAAATTTCCGTAAACAAGTTTTCTGCTTCAGCATAATTCGAGTTGTGGTATTTGATAAGCGCACACTGCACTTTTAGAAACAGAAAATCTGGAAAAACCTTCATAAGTTGCACCAGAGTGTCGTTGGTCGGTGGCTCGTCCCTGCGATAGAAGCCCTGGTCAGCGTATACCAAGAATACTCGTGTAATAACATGGTCTGGCAGCCTCTGCGCTGCCTGTCCCAACTTCTCATATGTTGGGAAGCACAGCAGAAGTTCTTCCCATGCAGACCAGTTCAAGGGAAATATGCTAACAGACTGTATCAATGCATCTATTGCCTCGTCTTCTTTGAGCTGCAGTCTCAAACAAACGCCATATATGTACAGTAAGAACGGATCTCTGTCGTGCCCTTGTCCTCTTCTGAATAACTCGCTCAGTTCCCTCATAGTCCCGGCAACCTCTGTGTTGACTCTGCTGAACTTCGACGTGATCAATCCCTCGGCACCCTCGAGCGTCTCCTCCTTCTTTTTCTCGCCTGACTGTTGTTAGTCCTGATAAAACATGCCCAAGACTTGACAAAAGGCAATGCAACATACAAGGTAGCGTGAATATACGCGGAGAAACAGCGCAATGTTATCGTCTGGAGGTACATTATGGAGGTTGTGGGCGCAGCGGTCAAATTCGCGACAGTCGAAATAGCATTTTCCAAGCAGTGCCAAATCAGATGGCTGCTCATATACAGGTGACGCCTCTGGTTGAGTCTCTAGTGAGCCCTGTGTGGGTTTCCGGATGCCATTGAGTGCTTCAGCGCACCTATCGTTAGAAATTATAATACAGCACACTTGTGGAGTATCAATTGTGTATTTGTGTATTTCGCCTGAATTCTACAAGGAGAACGCCGTTGTTCAATCCCCCCGTAAACGCATCTTTGACTTGGCGTCTCCGTCCCTCAGTTGTGGCTATAACTTACCATTTGGCAGACTGGTAGAGACAGCGAACGGTAAGCCGTGGAATTGCTGCCCGCAGCTCCTGTCGAAGCTGCGCTTCATTCATTTAGCGACACTCTGGCTTTGAGCTTTCTGGCGTGCCACCTATTAACCAGGACGCGTTCGTGCATCATTATGCGATGTATGCGATGTATGCGCACATGCGCATCTCAAGTATGCCGCTTCGCTCAACATCGCTAACGCAGCCTATTGGCAGCGAGCGAGATTCATATTGACGCTCTATCCATCGTAGTTGTAATGATGTAGTACGCTTTTGCTACGTACTTAGAGACCCCCGCAATATTGAGCTGCGCGTAGTTCCTTTCGGAACGTCGTCTAGGTGTCCAAGCGGCAGGTTGTACCAAAGGTCACTCAGTCAGTACCAATTCTCACCACTCTGGAACGAACGTTTCTTAACTACTGTGACGCAACTAGAGCTTCAACAATGCTGATTCTGTATCTATACTTCCTGGATATCAAGGGCCTACCGTATTACTTGTCGTGGAACTTCCTATGGCACGGATTTCTACTGTGCATGGCACTAGTATCATTACTCTGGAGTCTCAAGGAACTGCACTCGGCGACCACACTGCCATGCGCCGTGTTCAAGCACGAACGAGACGCAGACATTGATGGCACTGTGGTCGAGAGCCAGGCCGGACTTAAGCGCCGTCGAGGTCCTTCGAGAACTGAAGAGCTACTTGAAAACATCAATAGCCACCACAGAGTCAACGTATGGACGAGGCACAATCCTTTTGCTGTTGACTTTGCCACAATATTTGTGGTCATTAACAACCTCAATTGCCTGTTGTTTTGGACCTGCAAATATAATCTTGGCAATTCATTGACTGTCTGTGGAGCTCATGCCTTGTGCTACGTTTGTAATAACTCAGTGTTACTGGCTCACGTCAGCGCTTTATATCTCATTGTCTACTTTTGCGTAATGCCACTTCTACTTGGAGCAATATGGTACTTTTCATTTGCGATGTTCTGTTTTGGTGAAGTCTTTCTCCAGCCGCTGCAGCTCCAATACAAACAACGAGTGGTTCTTGCAATTGCAGCTAGAATCCTAACGGCATTCACAGTGAATATTACTCATGAGTACGTCTTTGAATATTTCTACACGTTGGCAATGGGCAATCCTGGTTGGACGTGGCTGCATAATATCTTTTCGAGCTTTCGGCATGACAGAGAGATATTCTCTGCTCAAACAAAGGGGAAGCGGTTTCTTCATCACCCACTAGGAGCATATGACAATCAACTAGAGCTGCAATATGTGGTCGCAGGCAATGGAGTCATCGGCTACTTCTACGACTTCCGTGCTTCATCTCGGCTGCGAACATTGCGCAAGTTCATCCCCCACAGGAGATTGTGTCTAGTATATCAGACCTCTGCGGAAGCCAATTCGATTGAAGTCAATGTCGTCGTTCCAAATTCAAAGTTTAGGGATCTTTTATCTAAGGACGGCGTCCCGAGATCTAACATCAACTGCCTCTGTTACACTCTGGACAGGGTCTTTCTAAGAGCATTGTACAGCGTATTTTTCTTGCTCCCAGATGAGCACATTCGATGGAGCACTATGCTGTCTGCCATCTCTTCTTTTGCTCACGACGCCCCAGGCTCCGGGAACACGTCCCAGACAAATCATCGTTATCGCTTGAGATAACAAGCGGCTCAGCCGCACTGTTGGTGCGTCGACCAACGAACCAAAAAAAACATAAAACCGTCGCCGATTTATTCCCCAAGGGGCCAGACAAGACATGGATGGCGAAACACTAGGTGCTTTGCTGCTAGTTTTACTAGGGGTCGTGCTACTTTATCCCTATATCTTTCCGTCGCTACCAGACTTGAATATTCATTTCCTACACAACCAGTCTAATATATCGCCAGTGAGCCGGCATGGGGAATCAGCTGTTTACCGGTCAAAATCGACAAGTCATGGAAGGCCACTTTTGAATGGTTTATCTGTTAGGACGGAGGGATTGAATCCACGCCCTGGAACGCTAGCTGACATTTGGCAATTGACCGAAGACGCTCGCATTGCAGTTGCAACAGCCGACTGTGGAGCTGAAGACATACTATTTGGTACGTGTCTGATTCACTGACCATGTAGTTTTTGCTAACTGAAGATGAAATAAAGAAGCGAGTTTATGCATTGGCAGGCAAGATCCAGGCGGCGACCGGTGTTGGCTCTAGGGTTGCCATTCTCGTGCCGAATTCTCTCGATGCGCTCATAGCCCTCTTTGGTGAGTTCCTATTCATCTGAGCAATTTGAATTTACAGTTGAACGCTTTCATTGAGATTGGTTCTAACAACAGCCATTGTACTGTTTGGAAATGTTGCGGTTGTTCTCGCGCCTTTCGAAAAAGATGACCAGCTCTCTGAAGCATTGAAAGATGTTACTACCGTGATATGTCCCTTTGAGGTTGCGCAGGATATTAAGCGCACTCTTCCATCTACTGTAAAGACTGTTATATATACAAGGGAGACTCATCGGCGCCACCAAAAACATGCTGAATCTGCTCTTGATATCGGCGGCATTTCGGCCGTTGAGTGGACTGTCTTGGACATTGACACGGATCTAGAGCCCGTCAAACTTACAGAGTCTGATGAGGCGGTCATCGTTATGTATGAGGAAGACAACAAAGTTTGTGAGGCACCATTTACACATCAGGATATATCTGCAGCAGTTGGGGCACAGCTCAAAAATTTGCCTCAGAGTAAGCAATGGAACAGTGGCGACACGGTACTTGAGTACACGCTTGATTTCAACGGATTCACGATAGTTACATCATTGGCTGCTTTGGTTGTCGGGTCGCGCCTAATATTTGTTCAGAACCACACTCTTTTCAACCCTCTGATGCTGGTTGAGAAGTTAGCGCCAACTGTTTTGGTGACCGATGATGAGACTAGCTTGTCGTTAGTTGCACTTGGAGATGAACTGAAGCTTTTCGACCTCGTGAGGTTATATTTGGCTCACGTTTCTTTATCCAAGGGTGTCCTACCTAAGAAGGCTATTCTTCACGAGTTTGCTTCTGTCCGTCTGATTCACTCGGCAACTTATAGCCGCGGGCAAGATCATCCTGGATCTACGATAACGGCCGGTGTTGTTCATTCGGAAGCAGCTAATGTAATTCGTGCTCTTTGTGGCGCTCATTTTGTGCATTCACTTTGTTCTCCGGTTGTTATCGGTCCAATTTTTCAGACCAACATGTACGACTATCGGTCAAAGGATGAGGATGCAGTGTGTTTTGGACCCCCGGTACCTTGCCTAGGGGTCAAGTTGGCAGACTCTCCTGGGCACAGCACGCAGTCCAACGAGGGTCATGTGGTTGTTGCCGGATGGGGAGTTGCTCGCCAACGTAGGGAGAGCTCTTGGCCGCGGAATACGAATATTTCGGGCAAGTGGGGAAGAGATGGCTGCTTCTACTTGTTCTGCGACAGGCCACAAGAGGCTGCATACTCCTATGCCGAACATCATGCCAGCTAGGTAATAAATCAAATGCATTTCGTTAAAGGAGCAACCAGTCTATAAATAGTCAGCTTAAAGTCGAGGACGCTGAGGATTCTGCGTGTCATCTGGCTTCTTGATCTTCACCTCCTCTGCCAACTCATTTTCCAGTGCGTTCGCTGCCTTGTTCTTGTCTTGTTTCTTGGAACGGCGGAAGAGTCTTGACAATCTGCTAGTCACAGGAATTACAAACACTCGCGCAAACCACGGCATTAGCAAAATAGATATCGCCAGTCGCACCGGTAACAGTGCTTTTACAACAGCATATGCTGCTGCGCCCTCCATTACAAGATGTGATCCCTTATCAGCCATAAGTACCCACTGCCAGTCATTTCGTTCCGCCTGGTGTCAGTTTCTCAAGCTGCAGGGATGCATTTCATATCACGACCAATAACTTACCAATACACGTATAAATTTAGTACCATTTGCAATTAGCCAATCCGGGATTCCCGTTGGAATGAGCCAGTGATACTTGTGGAAGAGATACCAGAAGCCAAAGAGAGGTGCCACGGCGGTGATTTCATGAACTATTAGAAACGCAGTGACGTGTGAGACTGGGGCGCCAGCTACTCTCTGGGCATATTTAGTCATGAATCTCGGAAATAACCTTAAGATACGATGCTCCCTGCTGCCTTTCTCGATTTTTGTCCCATCAGCACGTCGGAGTGTCTCATTCTCCACAACCTTTTTGGCTGCACGTGAAAAAATGCCTCTTTGCAAAACACTAGAGAAAAGGCCGACACTTGAAAATTGAGGCCGTCTCGTAATGGGATTTAGTAATGGACGCAGCGCCATTCCTTGTCTGTGAAGCATCATTTTGCACTGATCCTGTTGTGCCCAAAGGGTCTATATCGAAGAATCCGTCAGTAAGAGTTTGTACAGCTCATGATCCTCGGAAGACTGATAGAGGAGCTTGGGCAATCACATTCATGGCAACATTCTGCTAATGCTAAGAGTATATGTACAAAATATTTATTTACAACTTTGACATTTGGCCAATTACGTCATCACAGCGCCTGCAGAGTGTCTCTTCGGCAGAGGACTGAAACTTCCAGCAGCGAGGACATTTGTGCAGGCTTGGTGGCATCACGGTCACTCCTATAGACTCTCCAGTTTTAGTAATATAGTTATCCTTATAGCTCCATTCAGTTATGACTGGAAGCGCGTTTGAACTGAGATGCACTTCAGAGACGACAAAGATATCAGCCAGCAGTTCTCGATGCTTGTAGAGCACCTCTGCAGTGAATCCATTACAGTCCAGAATCACTTCACAG
The DNA here is from genome assembly GCA_030570855.1 of Tardiomyces digboiensis. NCBI lineage: Eukaryota > Fungi > Ascomycota > Dipodascomycetes > Dipodascales > Trichomonascaceae > Tardiomyces > Tardiomyces digboiensis. Next base: position 274 of record JAJLWU010000234.1, on the reverse strand, counting down.
GCAAGAGAAGAGCGAACATCTCTATTGTTAGCTTTAGTTAGATAACAGGCAGATTCAAAAACAAAAACATACTTGTTCTGACGGGCACGATCAATGACTTCTGTAACGCCTTTCTTGACGTCCTCCACAACGTCGAATTCAGCCGCTATTTGAGCATTGTTCCACTCTTCAGAAAGCGTGAGCCAGCTTGACTTAAACGGCGAGTCTGCGCCTTTTGTAATATACTGAGGCGCGTGATCCCAGACCTCTTGGCTCATTAGCGGGGTTATTGGTG
>JAJLWU010000233.1:0-14893 GCA_030570855.1 Tardiomyces digboiensis | reverse complement strand
GGTATTGACCTTCTTGATCATCTTTTGACATACGACCCGGCCTCGCGTATCAGTGCCAAGCGGGCCATATTTCATCCCTACTTTTCAGGCTCAGAGTCTGGTATGGACTCACAACAGGCTCAAGTGCCGGTCCGTCACAGTGTCGGGCTGCGTGCATGATACAGTTTTCGCTATAAACATATTTCATAATGAAGGGTTCATTGGTGCAATAACTATCTGAGACCTTTGTGGTGGACTCTTTTAGGGGGCCTTAATACAATTGCCCTACAGTAATCGCAACGGCCACCCTGAGTGCCCACTTTTTTGGCGGCCGCCTACACGGGGCTCGCGGTCGATTGCCTACTTTAAGGTTCTGCCGAACAAGTAGCTAGATGGCCACAAACAAGCAAGCACAGATGTGTAGTGTAATTGTTTTTGTTTGTTTGCTAAAGTTACAGATTCCAGCCACTAACCACGCGCACATTCGTCGCCGTTGGATCCCGGCGTGTGAGCTCAACCTGTGAGCCCAACCCCCAACTTGGATCACCAAGGCAACAATCTAAGTACCCCGCCAGATTGTTGAGACCAACCCAACGGAAGATAAATAACTAATCAGTTGTAACCGAGTCGAGCCAGCGACAAATTGCTAGACAACGCCCCGAGCATCACAAGCAAACCAATTACAATTGTCGTGCTAGTGAATTTATCCGAACCGTATCGCACATCCGATCTGAGTGAGACCTGTTCCCTTACAGGTGATTACCCGGCTCGGGGTATGCACCTGGGCACATCCATCATACGGAGTCTTGATATTTAACTGTCAGGCAAGTAACGAGCGACGTCCAATTGCATTCAGTTGAGCAAGACGGAGTAACAGCAAAATGAGTGGTACAAAGATAGAAAAGAAGCCCGTCAACTTCTCCAATATCCTTCTAGGAGCGGGTCTCAACCTGTTTGAGTAAGTTTGTTTCGCATTTTCCACCAGCTGACAAAGGTTCACTAGTGGTTCAAGGTGGCCATAATGTAGGGCTGATCTCCGGATCCTATTTCTGTGAGATATGTGATCCTGTTGCATTTGCTCGAGGTTCCTATTGCCGCGGCGGAGTATTTTGACATTATGAGTGTCCTCTATCTGGTGGGATTGCAAGAGTCGACAGTGCGGAGGTCTCCAAAAGTTGTCGAGTTATATCTGCTATAGAGAGGTATTTCCCGGTGATTCTTTGTTTCTACTGTAATTGGGGTCTTGGACGTTTATGAGACTGTTGGTCCATCAAATCCAAGTGACGCGTGGTTCTGGGATATGACAATAGGCGTTCAGCAGTCGTTCAGTTTAACTCGTGGGACTGTCTTGTTTTGAACCGTGCCTCGTCAATCATATTGCGACTCGGCCTTTTCTGTGAGTGGGGTTCGGTCAGAGCCGAGAATCGGCAGTGGCCGCGTCAGTGCCATCACATTGTCGGCTCTGGCCGCAGCGTCTCCCAAAACGATTGATATATCTGATATTGTCTCTCCACAAGACATTTTTCTAACTTGTGGTACATGCTATAGTCTTGAAACCGAGGTGGTGGTGGTTATTCCGTTTGACAGACTTTGTCACGCTCACCGATGGAGATCCTTTTCCAGAATGTCACCCTTGCTGGCCATTTAACTGGACACCTTATCCTGCTGTCAAAGAACTGATTGCATGCCCTTACGCCCGGTCCATCTCCGTGGCTGCATTGGCGTCCTTTTGGCCGTTCCGGCTCCGACCCTTGATCACTGGCTTTCGCACCGGGCAATTATCGGGCTCTGGACGAGCTTCCATGTGCGGCAGATGGTATTTTAAGTTGTACCCATGCCCTGATTGCATATTAAACTGCATAGCGATTCTCGGCCATCCCATCCAGGGTGGTCATTTCCTTGACATTACAGCAGAAAATGGTCGAGGTGGACATAGTACTGAGTGCTAACAATCAGGGTGACGACTCTTGGTCAGCCATTTGAGGTCATCAAGACCACCATGGCTGCCAACCGTGGAGACTCATTTGCGGGCTCTATGGCGCGTATTTGGAGCAGAGGTGGACTCACTGGATTCTACCAAGGCTTGATCCCGTGGGCGTGGATCGAGGCATCCACAAAGGGTGCCGTTTTGCTGTTTGTTGCGTCAGAGGTCGAGTACATTTCCAAGGCTCGGTTTGCTCTCGGAAACTTTGGAGCCGGTATTGCTGGCGGAATGATTGGTGGTGTTGCGCAGGCATACCTTAGTGTCGGATTCTGCACTTGTATGAAAACTGTCGAGATCACCCGTGCAAAGAACATTGCAACGGGCGTCAAGCCGCCGTCGACATTTGCTGTATTTATGGATATCTATCGCAGAGAGGGAATCCGCGGTATCAACAAGGGCGTCAACGCTGTTGCCGTCCGCCAGTGTACAAACTGGGGTTCGCGATTCGGTTTTGCGCGGCTTGCAGAGGACTCGATTCGAAGCGTCACTGGAAAGAGCAAGGACCAGGGCCTCAACCCATACGAAAAGATTCTCGCGTCCGCTATTGGTGGTGGCCTGTCGACGTGGAATCAGCCCATTGAAGTGACGCGTATTGAGATGCAATCAAAAGTCCCTGATCCTAACCGTCCAAAGAACCTGACCATGTGGACCACGCTCAAGTACATTTACTCGCAAAACGGTATCAAGGGTCTGTATCGTGGTGTCACTCCTCGTATTGGCTTGGGTGTGTGGCAGACTGTGTGTATGGTTGGTCTTGGTGATATCGCAAAGGAAATGGTTGCAAAGGTCACCGGTCAGCGTCCAGTCGGCAAGGGTCATTAATCGTTGAAGAAAAAATAAAGGAGTTGTCTTAGTTGCGCATCAAGTATTTTGTAATAACATTTGACTATTATACAGTATGCGGGGCCGACTATATGTTGTAGACTCGCTGCTGTAACATACATGCCTACTTTGGAAGAATACCCGTCTTACCCGACGGGCCTTGGTTATAGCCCTTGACTTTGTCGCCGCCACATCGGTCGTAAAGATACAGACCTGCAAAAGTAAGCAAGACGCCCCACCCCTGGATACGCGTTACTTGTTGGCCAAACCAGACAATGGCGACGGTAATCACGACGATACGCTTGATTAGGCTCGCGACAGAATACGTAACAGGAGACACCATTCCTAAAACCTGGAACGCCAAGATGTTTTGAGCAAAGTGGACAAACCCATTAATGAAGAAGCAAAATAGTAGTTGGGTATTTGACAGAGTGTCTGCCGAGGACGAATCACTAAAAAACGGCCCATTGCGTTGCCAAAAGTCGCGGCCAATATCAATGCCTTCGGAGAAAAACCACAGTGGTGACGTAAAGATAAACGCAAGAGATGAGCAATAGCATAAAATCTCAAGCTTGCACAGTTTGTCCTCGGATGATTGTCCATGGGACGGTGTCAAAAGCTTCTTGGAGAACATGTTCTGTGAAACAAAAATCAGAGCGGCGATCAGAGCATACAACAGTCCGGCAAAGTGGGTACTAAACTCCTGTGCACATGTCATTACGACGCCCGTCGTTAGCGGAATGAGCGACAAGTAGGTACTAAGTTTGTACTTGTGATTGAAAATCAACCGGTATGCTGCCACTGTAAATAATGGTGAAAGTGCTTTGATAGTGTGAACAAGTGACACCGGTATTAAAGATGTGGCCATATGTGAAAAGATATGGCCCAACAATTGAAAAATTCCCATGGGAACTGTGGCCTGGAGAATCTCCCACGTCGGCGGTCTCAGCCCAGCCTGGCTAACCACTCCACGGGGTAGCGCCTTGTGAAACGCGCTAGACTTCATTGAAAGCTGTATAGATGAGTATCCAAAAAAAACGGCAAGCCCAAATTGTACCATGGATAGACTGACTGGGTATGGAAATGACGTGAGAATCGTCTTGTTGAGCGTGTTGGACATTGCAGACGTTAGATACCATGACAAACAAATAATTACCAAAGGAACGCTGACTGGAACTGCGATTGCATGGATCGCCTGCTCTGAAAATGACAGTGATCGATGGTGCGTGGCGGCCTTTGTTGGCGACGGTATTACAAACTCGTTGAGATCTTTTCCATTTGCCAATGGACTGCCTCCGGAACCATGATCCTCGCTAGTGCGGCCCCGCGCAAACAATGACCTTCTGTCCCCTGAGAAGATCTGGGTAGTAGGAGATTCTCTCGATCCATTACTGTTGCCAGACTCGAGCATTGAGAAGTGGCTGTCAAGGCGTAACGACTTGGCGTTGTTCATGTCCATTGTCTGCATCCGGACTTCATTCTTTTACCGACAGTAGTTGGTATATCAAATACTCGATAAATATTCCGTCCTATACGCGTTTCAAGGATATATATTTGTGACACCAACCTTGTGACTCACCGGAGACTGTTGTTTCTTGTATTTTTCCGCTGTGGTTGTGTTGGCAACATTCAGCCGCACGCTCTTCAACAACGGCCACATTTTGGTAGACATTGCCAAATATATCTTGGGATTCCTGGTCATTTTGATTGTAGTGAGTGCCGGTTTTTTAATTCTTTTGATTTATTCTTTTTATTAATTCTTTAATTCTGTTTAGTTCTGATTCTACTCGCAAATACTCTTCTCATGCCTGATCTGTGTTTGGTGACGTTGGGCATCAGTGGGCTGTTCACGCTCGTTCAAGCCAGTGATATGGTACTTGACAAAACACTTCGTGTCCAATAAAAGGTCCGCATGGCACAAGACTCACGCTTGTCGCATCTTCAAACCTTCACGCCACATCAACTCCAAACACTGTGCTTTGAAGATCGTGTTAGAGAGGAGGAGGATGAGCGGCTGAAGCGCATGCGGCGAAGCTTGAAGCGGTTCGAATTCAAAACTTAAATTACAAGGATCGGCTGTTTGACTGGGACATGATAGACGATGCTAAAACGAGGGGTGACGACGGCACTATTAACCGTGTTGTTTGCGGGAGGATTCTTATTGTCAGTTGTATTGTCCTTTATACTACACAACAGCGAGCCCAATGGATGCGACATGAGCTGGAGCTACCCAAGTTATGTGGACTTTAAACAGTTTAAATCGCGGCATTCGCCAGCCGGTAATAAAAAGTATGGACTACGCATGTATAGAGAAGGTGGGCCATTTTGGATTCCGTTTGACGCGGCCCATGACAAGCCTACAGGAGTGCCGATTTTGTTTATTCCTGGTAATGCCGGCAGCGCAAACCAGGTCCGGTCTATAGCGTCTTACTTTGCTCAAAAGTCGCATCTAAACAGTTCGTTGCCGCAGTTTGATGTATATGTCGTTGATCTGCACGAGGACTTCACTGCCTTTCACGGCTTCACTTTGCTCGATCAAGCAAAGTACGTCAATGACGCCGTCCAATTTATACGGTCCCTATACAAGGAGTCCATGTCTGTAATACTGATTGGCCATTCAATGGGTGGAATGGTAGCAAGGGCTATACTGACATTACCGACGTATGAAGGTGGGTCTGTGGCCACGATTGTTACGCTCAGCACTCCCCACCTAGTGCCGGCTCTAACATTCGACAAGGATATTGTTGCGACTTACGACCAGGTCAATTCATATTGGAGAGATATGTTCTGGGGTGACAAGACAGGCGAGTTCAGAGATGTCGTGTTGATTTCTATTGCTGGAGGTCAGAGTGACCACATGGTTCCTTCCGACTACGCGGCTGTCTCGTCAATTGTTCCAGAGTCTAATGGGTTCTCGACATTTACTTACTCAATACCTGGTGTCTGGACGAGTGTGGATCATCTTGCAATGGCTTGGTGCCATCAACTACGACGAGCCGTGTGTGATGCCATGTACGGAATCGTCGACGCGCGCAATCCTTCGAAAACTCTTCCAGTAGCTAAAAGAGTAGGCATATTTAGGGATGCTTTGCTATATGACCGATGGGAGAATATTCAAAATAGCACAAAAATGGCTCTGGCTGGCTCAGAGCACATGGATATGGACTTGCCCGCGGCTATGGACCAGTACTTGCCATTGCGGGAGTTTGAGCAGGGCCAGGTAGAGTTATATTCACTTCCTCAGCTAGCTGATGAACTGGCGATACTGTACGATAGTACTCTGGTTTACCTTTGTGATTCTTCCAGCGGACGATGTCGGAACATAGAGAGTGACACCAGATGGCTTCCACAATCGCTGCCGGATTCAAAATATGCATTTGAAACTAATGACCATCCATACTTGCGGCTTGCTATATACAGCCCTCTGGAAGTCGAGGGATTTGATTCGTTGCTCGTGAAAAGTGACAGTGGCGGTTTTGTTGCCTCGGCAGAACTGCAACATATGGTGGTAGACCGGTCATGGTGGCAACTTCTAGTAGGCACAAATGTTTCCTTGAATGGTTTGTTTACCGGTGTACACCTTCCCCGCATTACTTCTGGGCTTCTATCTTACAAGGTTACGCTTTTACCGCAGCCATTGGACTCGGCCATCAAGCAGCCGTTTGAACCAATCTTGCGACATGTGTCAAAGGTGCCTATTGAAGCAAAAACGTTTGTAAATATTCGCAGCGCTGTTGTTAGCTTTCACGGCTCTGCCCCTTATATTCCACTTGATGGTGAACACCAAGGGCTACAACTTCAAGTCTTCGCACCCAGTCCTGATCGAGTCCTCCAAATACGATGGGATGCGTGGGCTAGCATGGGGAATATCGCATTGAGGTATCGGTTGTTTCCGATTTCGGTGTCTCTTGCTACATCTCTAGTTGTTGTCGGGTGGCTCCAAATGGTGCCATACCTTAGAGGTATATCGGTACCGTCATACGGCCAAGCCTTGACCTTGTTCACTCGTCAAAGTTTGCCTATCCTTTGCTTAATCACAATGGGCGCCCACGTTGCACTCACTTATACTCAGTTTGCAACAACGTATTTTCTAGGTACACGCGAGGTTTGGGCAGCGCTTCTCTTACCAACGTTTCTTGTGACGGGCAGTGCTTTTAACTACCTAGTCTACTTTTTGGCTTTGTTCATTCAAGCGGGCGCAAGAAAGATCGTTGGCCGCCGAGAACCTTGGAAGCCCAGCATGGTCCCACGCGTCTGGGCCAATCCACCAATTTACTGGCTAATGGGAATTAGTGGTCTTGGTTTGGTTGTCCCCTACCAGTGCCTCCATTTGTTTATTTGCATATGGCAATTGGTCCTATCCGCTACAATAAGAGACACACGAGCTAATTTGATTACCGGGCTTGCCATTATCAATCTCTGGACAGCAATTATTCATTCCCCCATTTGGGCTGTTTGGGCCCGAAACTGTACTTTATGGTGGTCGACGCTCGTCATCAACCCCGTCGATGTGGTCCACATTTTGGGATTGGCGCTCTTGAGTTATGTCCTACGGCAACGTGGCATACCAAACGACCGTCCACGGCTCGGGGTTTCCGCTCTTGTCGCCAGGTTATTCATCACGATTGCCCTGTGTGCTCTTTGTGGTGGCCCTGTTGCGATCGCATCTTTGCCGCGGTTGATAAACTGGGTCGGCTATTTAGTTGCTGCGATGATGGGATTTCTGCTAGACTGAAGTATCCTAAATTAATAATACGTGCGAGCATTTTGATGTGCAATGTGACGCTGACTAGACAGAAGAACTCGACAAAAGATTAAAAATATAAAAATGGGGCCCAACCGGGAATTGAACCCGGGACCTCTCGCAAACAACTTAAGGTTTGTAGCCCTAAGCGAGAATTATACCACTAAACCATCGGGCCATTTGTTGATTTTTCATATTTTTCACTGCTTTATCCAGCTCCTCTACAAACTCGATACTCGGTAGCGCTCAGAATTGGTGTGCAGCGCGAATCGTGGCGGATTGGTTATTCTTAGATTCGCAAGCGAATTCGAGGTCATGCCTATGTTTGCCGCCCTGAAGCAATTCTTCGAGCTGGTTTTCTCAAGATCTGACATGCACTACGTATATGTCACTATGTATATGTCGTAAATCCAGTCGAGCATGTCAACTTTTCTTAGCAACTAAACAGAGTTAATTCATTCCCTATTAATGTACAAACACCTTGACAGCTGTCCAAGGCTGTAACGAACTCTATGCAATCTGAGCGCCAGGGGCTTTGGGCTTTGTGGTCGCGCTTTTTGGAGCCAGAAAGATGGACTCCTGCATGCGCTTTTTCTCATCTTCAATTTTCTTTAATTGCTTCTCGACACGCCGTTTGCCCGAAGCATTTCCATGAAACTGGTGTGACATATGCTTGAAAGCTTCCTTGGTAGACAGAAGGTTTCCCCTTTCGTCTCGATACTCGAGCTTAACCTCCGGTTTATAGTCCTTAAAGCGCTCCTCTGCAGCGCGAGCTTCCTCACGTTCACGGATTCTATTCCGCTGAGCAGCGAGTTCCTCACGCTCGCGTTGCGAAAGTGTATTGTATGTGCCAGCGTTGCGCAATTCTTCTTTTTCACGCAGATATTCCAAATCACGTCCAATCTGTTCCTTTCTAGCCTGTCGAGCCCACTCCCGTTGTTCTTTGCGTAATTTAACATTATCCTCCGCAGTTGTCTGCTGAATAACTCCTCGTTGCCGTAAGAGTTTCAATGTATCGGCCACGGATAAGCTAACAGACTGATCATCTCCAACATTTCCGTCGAGGACACTACTCATTGCAGCAGACGCCTCCTCAGAATCGGATGTCACGCAAGATTCTTGCAGGCCAGTACTGACTTCTCCCATTAGCCCGGTTTGGATCGGCAAGTCGGGAACATCACTGCTGGCAAAGTCTTCCTGGTGGCTGTTACTCTTGTCCGCATTAGCGGTCTGAGATTGAAGCTTAATCGACGATAGGAAGTCAGTTGTTTCACTAACAACGAGACCGCCTTCTTCTTCCGGTGCCTGTGTTTCGGATTCTTGCAGGACTTCCTCCGCTAGCTGCTCCGGCGTCACCCGTCGAGGCGGGGCACTATCTCTTTGAACCTTGAATGCTTTGCGTCTATGCATGAGCAAAGCACTTCCAAGATCATCATCGTCTTCCATGCGAGTATCATTATCGTCGTCATCCTCATCTTTCCATTTTCGTTTGGCAGGAGCAGCCTTGATCTTCTTCGGCTTCTTACGTTTCTTAAAGCTAACAGTAGGGCGCTCGTAGTCATCTCCCATCTTCTTGGTAGCTATCGCATCGAACTCGAGCGAAAATGAATTAGTTTTAGCCGCTTTACCTTTGGTCACGGGCTCAGCTAAGTTCTTAGCAGGCTCCGTGCTAGCCAGAATATCGGAACCGTCAAGGACGAAATAGTTGGCCTTGTTCTCTTCTTCGCGATCAGCATCGTCGACAAATCGCTGTTTACCCCGCCTCGCCTTTTTGTTCTCTTCCAACCTCTCTTTAGCAGTGAGAGCAGTTGAAATTAGCTCGTTCTCGTCGTTTTCATCATCATCTAGTACGGACTTGTCTTTCAAAATCAAAACAGTATCTCCGGTAGCCTCTTGCAAGTCTTTGATATTGTGGGCGATTTTAATACCACTTAAATCCTTCGAAGTGTAGGCTTCATTGGCGGTGTCCACTGACTTGTCATCAATGTCCTCTTCGTGCTCTGCCTTGAGTCGTAAAGCAGCCTGCTTTTTCCTGAACCGTTTGATCCATAATTTGTCACTATCTTCTTCGTCTTGTTCTCCCAAACCTTTTCCCTCTAGTACTTTTCTTCTGACTACTTGTTCCTTGACCTTCTGAATCTGTCTCATCAATTTGTTTGCCCGTAGAGACTTTTGCTCGCTCTCATACTTCTCAAGCCAGTTAGATCTTGCCTCCAAATCTTCATCCTTATGAACCTCTTCCGTAGCCACAATGGGTTTGAGGCCCAGTGATATTCGTATTCTGTTAGTCTCCTCCAGCGAAACGCTGCTGCCATTTGTTCCTTGCTTAACTTCACTTGGTTTCGCAACACCAGGAATAACGGGCAACCCAAGCTTAGATCGTAATCTATTTGTTTCCTCGAGGCTTAGGCTCTCCTCCATGGTGTACTGTTCGTCGTGGCAAACGCTCTGGTCCAACAGAAGACAATGAGGAATATATGCAACCCATGCCTCAATTAATGCATATGAAGCATATTTACAGAGACTGCATGGCGTGCACACGCTAATGTGATCAGATGAACACGAGTGGCGACACCAGACTTCATGTCAGTCCTATTCGCTTCAAATTGAGCAACACCACGATTTTGAGTCCTCCAATTGCCATGGAATCATTTTGAAAAGGATACGAGTCAAAATGTTGTAGTGGCGTATACGCGAGGAAACCGCTCAGGGTACTTAGGCCGGGTAACTCCACGCCCATTTAAGTGGTTGACATTAAGGCCCAAATAAGGCTCAGACACAGAGTGCTGTACGCCGCTGATTTCTCTAAAACTCGGAAATTAGGTTATTTTGAGTGCGCTTATTATTCTAAGAATGTTTAAATGGCGATAACAGTCAAACTGTTGAAATTGCATTGCGACAAAAGCTGAGGTTAATAAGGCCGGGTAATTCATTCGACGCGTTCCTCACCTACGGCTATAGAGTAGGCATTGAAAAACCAAGCTGGGTAATCTTAGCTTCCCTTGTGCTAGATAAGGGGGCATCGAACAGGTCTTGGAGAAATCGATCTTTGGTGAACTACAAATAAAATAAATGTGGTGTAAGTTGTCAAGGCGATTGAGAATGGTCTGGAGCTTGACGAGGCACAGGCTGTGAAGAGGTCCCTTGCCCAGTAGTTTGGTGCTGTTGCAGAGCAGGGGTTCTCTTGCATGGAGGTAACGTCTTGTCAGGCCATTTGCGAGTCTTGCGATCAAAGCAAATATGGCGACTTAAGCCGTTGCAGTCATTGAGAAATAGTTGGCGAATATTGCGGGCTCCATTGATGTCGCGGTCCACAGTGGCTCCGTTGAACTCTTAGCTCTGGCAATGGAAGATCGAATAGACTTTTCGTATTGTGAGACTTGGGAGTTTGGCCGGCCAGTAGAAGCCTTCAATTCCTTCTCAGTAGGGTGGAAAAGCGATTTGCGGTGTACGAGATTGCCGTGAGATTTGAAGCAGAGTTTACTCGTTCGAAACTGGTCGACAAGAACAACTTTGCACGGTTGTTGCAGGGTGCGAAGGAACCGTTTTATAGGAGCCTTGAGTCCTCTAATACAGCCGCCACAGTTTGGCCTGTTGTCGAACAATAATCGCGCCGTTTTCAAACTGTTTGCAGATTTGAGTCAGCTGGTGCTCACTGAACGTAAACCGCGTGAATCGGAGCTTGCGAAACGGCCGCTCCATGTGGACTCCAAGCAGCCGGCGAAGCCGCTGTAGCACGTATTCCCCGTACTTTTTCAACTTGGCGAGTGATGCGGTTTTCTTGGTGGGGATTTGGCGTTCCACATGCTTGATCGTTTCTTTCGGGTTGTCTGGAGAAAACAGTGTCGTCTTTTTCCGCATTCAATCTTTTGCATGCTCTTGATGTAATGCGAGTCCTCATAGAACTTCCTCGTCGACCATTTATTTATTTCATTCCTGCCATCGACGGCTGTCATAATGCTGCGCTGGCCCCGGTCAAGGCCCCACACGTCTTCTTCATTCTTGATGACTCTTTTTTTGGAGGATTTCTTTTTGGGCTTGCGTAGAGTGAAGCTGATTGCGGTCAAATCCTACGTGAACGTAGCGGAAATGCCTGGCAATGAACAGTACGTACAATTTCTCGATACCAGTCACGAATAACACGGGCTCAACCGTGTATAATAGGTCATTAATTTCCAGCATCGTTAGTAGCGAGAATGGGCTGATGCTAAGCCATCTTGGAAGGTACATGTGGGCATAAATATATATAACATGCTAAGAAAGGCGAAGATGGATGAGCCCATTGCGGGGATGTGTAGCAGTACCAAATTTGATACCGTGATCGTCGAGTAGATGTCTAGCGGCTTTGTTGAATATCAAGCCTTCAATGGCAGTACCATTCTCAAGTTCCTTGCAGACGACCTGGTCACCTTGCTTGTCGTACTCGGGTACTGCATATCTGATGCGCCAGTATACCATTGGAGCGTTGGATCTTGCCATTTCTGCCTCTGCTTCCCTTGACATACCGTTTGTTGACGCAATTGCAATGAGGATCCCGTTTTTGCGGGTGGGGGTCTCACGCGTAAACACGCCACTCATTTCTCGCACAATATGAGGGCTGATTTTCTTTTGCTGGTTCTTGCACTGGACAAGCATATCAATGGGCCGTTTAAAGAGCGGGCCGCGAATCTTTGCTTCCAGATCAACTCCGCCGTCTCCGCGGCGTCCACAGTGAACCACCGAATAACAACGTGCGCTTACTTGGAGAACTTCTCCAACGAGACGCTCATACAACATGCCGCGAAAAGTCCGCGAGTTGGCGTTGTAAGGCTGACCTGCTAGGCCTTTCATAAAACTGTAGAGATCGCCGTACCCGTGTTTACGAGCAACAGGAATTTCCGTAGCCAGAGAACGGAGCTGTTTCGTCACAAACATTGCCAAGTGCTGCCAGTCTACTGAGTGTCAGGCACCCGTCACTGCAACAGCACCTGGCCTTTTATATAGGCTGGCGAGGAGCGACAAAAAGATGAAACTGTCTTCGCGTTAAGAACCTCGAATTCCAGCCTTGCCAATCCAGTTAGCCGCACGTTCGATAAACAGCAGATTTCAAGACTATAATGACTGAGAAGTGGTAGTTTTAGAATTCCTAGAAGAAGATACACTCATCTAGCACATTTTCCGTGTGAAAAATATAGCCATGACCATGATATTCGGCAGAATCGTAAAATGATTGTTGCAGATCATGTACCGGTAGAAACCCGTTTAGGATACTTGGGACCTCGAAAGCCATTGAGTTGCATGTCTCGTCATACAGCCATGAGCAGCGTTGAGGCGCCGACAACTGGATCGACTGGGCAGTCTGAAATAAAACCAATTGAGAGCAGCGAGAGTGGTGTGGGCAAGTCCAATCAGGAGGTTGCCCTGGAACTGGAGAAAATGATCCATGGTTTGGTATGTAGCAGACAGGAGGAATGATTATTTACGCCGTGGCGCTTGTGTTTCATCATTGGGCCCTTGTATCCTCAAATGACTTTGAGGCGTAAATTTAGACGTGGCTTCGAATATGCTAACTACAGATGGATACCGTGTCAACGTTTCAAAAGCAGATCTCTGATCAGAGTACGTGTGTGCGACGCAAGGCATATACTTGACGGGGGTGAGACGATGTGAGGTGTTGAGTACTAACGGCAGTCGGTGAGCTGACAGACAAGGTTGACCTACTTGAACAATCTGCCTCCAAGGGAATCGGGGAAGATCCCCCCAGTGGTGTGTCGCACGAGCCGAAACTGCGTGCGGATGAGTGAAAATTTATTGCGTAGCATCGTTTAAGTCGTCAATTTCATCAGCACGAGCATACTTGTACCTGCTGGCTGACTATTCTTTCACAGTATTCAGTGCTCTCTTATTGCTGATCGTTGTGTTCTACAAAGTAGATGCCACTGACGCTGACTGCTATGGGCCGACTCCAAGGCCATTCAGGCCAGAGGGTGGTAGTTTTTTAATATATTTTTGTTTTTGCAAACAAACCATAGTGTCAGTGCTGCTCATTTCGAAATTGAGCAAAACTCGAGGTGTTGAACCTGTAATCAGTTTTGGGGGGGTGTGGGTGTGAGACCAAGCTGATGACCGACCGACTCTACCATGATACGGCGCTCGTCTCCGCATCTTGATTTGGCGGATCAAATACAAGAACAGGGCGAACAAGATAACAGCAGGCTGGTCGTAGTTTTATAAGAAGAAGGCTATCTATATAGTCACGCGTCGCTGATGCCGAAACCTTGTACAGGAGGTGGGGGAGCGACAAATGGAGGAAACCAGTCTAAAGGCGAAACCACGGGAAGAGGAGGAACTAGTATAAATGGACCAAATGGAGCCAAAAAAGGGAAACCAAGAGGGATAAGAAAGGACCGAGATTGTTTCACATGCCGTGCGAGGGACGTCAAATGCGATCTCAATAGACCGTACTGCACACCTTGTGTGCGAGACAACTTGGTTTGCGGGGGGTACCCAGCAAGGATCGTATGGAATCCTCCAATTGAAGGTGGAATTGTTAAACCCAGGCCGCGCAAGCATTCTGTCACAGCTACTGAGCCCACCCATACAACTGCGCCCGCGATCACAGCGTATCAGCTAGGAACTGCGAGCTCACCGGACATGTCGTCGTCTCCCCCGACAACAATGTCACCACCAGTTCGTGTAGCGATTAAGGATACTGCGAAAGCAGCAGTGTCGTCTCAAATAACGTTTTACAATAATGGCGGAACAGTACAACAGTCTCCAACGACGCCATCTGTGGAGGCTACACGAGCCCTTGAACCAAAACCGTCACTTCTTGACAGCTTTGAGCTAATAAGTGCTCCATCAGACCCCTCAGACGAACAGGTCGATCCGATGGAAATAACAAACTTTTCTTGGGGCATCAAGGCGATCATGAAGGCGTTTGCCCACGCATGTCAAAACGATTCGCGAATGGAGACCCACGAAGCTATAGAAAAATCGCAGATCCTGTCCATGACATGGAGATTTGTTTCTGCATGCCTTGGACAAGCAGACGGGTCTGAGTTGACAGCTCTCGAAGTTCGCACAAACGCTATTGAGGAATTGCAGCATCTCGTCAACCGCGGAGTTCTGGAAGCTATCTTTTCGATTCTGGCTTTTACTTACCTGGACGTATGTCAGGGCTCGTTTGGCGTCTGGCATCGCCACTTGAAGGGTGCCCGTAGTCTTCTGGATCTGCATTGTGCAGACCGCGAAAAGCTGTACGCAGCCTTTTCGGCAACCCCTGGTCTGCAACAGGCCGTAACACTTTTATGTTGGTACGACCTTATGGGCTCTCTAGCGTTGAATCGCCCGCTAATTTTTGAAAACTGGCACCGTGAGGCGAT
>JAJLWU010000232.1:0-14911 GCA_030570855.1 Tardiomyces digboiensis | reverse complement strand
AGGGGGTTGATCTTTCGATTATCTTCAGTCTCCATGGGATACGTGAGAAGAACAAAACGCGGAGTGGTAGGAGGCAACTCTTCAACAAGCTGTTGGATGTCGGTCAAAGGCATCGGGTCAGTGTCGTCAATGACTATAGACTGGCCAGTTGACAGTTTAACTGGAGTAAGCAAATCATATAGCAAAACATGTCACAAGCGGCAAACATACTGATTAGAGCTTGGGGCTCATTTGCCCTAGAGGACGACAACCGGAATTTCCGGATCGTCTGCTTCGTGTCTTCAGGAAACGTATAGAGATTTGTAGTTGCCTGGGGGTCAGTGAAACTTGTCAAACAGGACTCAACCGATCACCGTCTCTTCGCTAATAGTCATCGAGGTCACAATGCTAGGAACCGCAGTCATGATCGCAATTTCGAGCTGCAAAATGGCGCAATGCTGATCCAACATTTAAGGATTTTGTATCATTTCTCCAAAATATTTGACTTGGGCATCATAATGCCGGGATAGATTTCCTGGCTAATTGACGTTAAGATTGGCAACCAAGCGCCAATTCGACCTAGAAAGCGATCTCAGCATTCGACGACACACTTACCATTGTTTCCGGCAAGTCACTATCAAAACACAAGAAAAATCCGGCCGAGAAAATTACAAACCTGTCTTGCAACTCGTTTGGCTTGAGAGAGCAACAACGCGGGCAATGATCGCCAGCCGCATGATATACTTGGCCATGCATTACATCATGGTTGTGGCTAAGCGTGCAATACTTCCCAGAAGCCTGGCAAGTACGTTAATTAGCTAGAAACAGTCAATTACAATTATTGAATTATATAGTATTTTACACCATGCCAATCGAATCCATCAAAAAGTATGCGAGTCATCCCCAATCGTTGAAACTCCAGCCACCCAACACACGCGACATTATATCGTGCCTTATCCACTGCTGGAGTCTTGCCAAGCCCACTCCCATCACAAATAAAGTTCTTCACAAGACGAGAAAACCAATGCTGCGTTATAACCATGCCATACCTCCACTTCAAGACATGTCTTGAAACGTCGTGTTCAAAATAATTGGATTGCGCGTAGTTCGTGCCACTGGGGACGATGGAAACCCGCAATTCGAGAAACAAACCGACTCTGGACTCGTTCGCATCACAGCTGGCGTTTGATTTCGACGCGGTGGCGTCGAACCCAATGAAGTCCGCCGCATTATCTGGAAGAGCTCGTCCACTGCATCCTGCGAAGAGGTCTGCCCTTTGACGGGGCCAGCCCCTAATTCGCCGCCTGGGGTCCGGCAATCTCCAGAATCATCGGCCCGGCGCGAGGCAATACTAGGCCACTCTGCAGATCCCGCAAAGGTTCTGGCTTCCATATGAGAGCCTAGAAAAGTCTCGAGTGATATGATTGAGCGCTGCCGCCGTCGAGGCTTTACAGGTTGAGGAGCAAGCAAATGAGCCATGTCGTTCTGCGATTCCATTGGCACCACTCCCTGGTCAGTTTGACTCTGTCGTTTCTCCATGCAGTGCTGAAAGATGTCTGTAGTGGCAACCACCGCAACCTCGACAGTGTTCTTCTCCGGTATAGTCTTTTGCTTGATTTAATTGGGCTCGAGCTTGAAAATGTGATTCCCGCACGGCCCACTGGCAAGAACTCCTTGCGGTGTTTTTGACTTGTGGGTGTGTTTTTATGGTGACGATTTGGAAACATTCATATGTGACCGAAGTACGTCCAATGATGTGCGGCGGTCGATGACCTCCTGGTGTGGTGTGCCTGTCAGCTTTGCGGATTGTACGTGCTGCTAGCATTGCTAACGTTCAATGATATCTCATATATATGCTCTCTCACAGCTTACTATTTTAATACAACTTCGGTGACGTTGTCTAATCCTGGAAATAGACTACATTAATGGACCAGCCGCAGACCCGTCACGAGGCAGTTTAGTTCTAAAATAGCATTTATCTTGATATCTTGGCGTATACTGAGATTCTGTGCCTTGTAGTGCTTAGAAGCTCCTCACAAGTCCCCTAGACGAAACTCACAATCGACCTCCTCCCAAAGCTCAAAAAATGACTTAAACAGTCGAGCTCCAAGGTAAACATCCTTTGATCCCGTAGTAGCACGAATCGAATGCATGGAAAGTTGAGGAATACCAAGATCTACAGCTCGAATTCCAGTGCGAGAAGATGTCATGGGTCCAATAGTACCTCCTGAGGGCTCGCCGTTGCGAATTTGGAAATACTGCAAAACATTACCCGAGCGGCGAGCGATCTCCTCAATGAATGCCAGCGAGATAGCATCTGTAGTCATGTGCCCGTTAGGATCAAGAGAAATCGTGACACCCTTGTTGAGAGCTGGCTTGTGGTTGTCGAGGTAAGCCGAGGAAAAGTTGGGGTTCACTGCATGGATGACATCCGCCGACAAGAGGAACGAATTAGCTTCTAACTCGTGTAGAGTGGCAAGATCAGAGTCCCCATGGAGCGCTATGAGCCGCTGAAGCACACTACTAAGGAAGTTGCTCTTTGCACCCTGGCGAAGTTGAGATCCGATTTCCTCGTCATCAAAGAGAGCAACTACCGACAGAGACGAGTTGTCTTCTGTGACAGAGAGAGACTCTAGGAGACCAGTGATAGCGGCAAATGAGCAAATCTTATCATCGATTCTGGGGCAGAATAAGAATTCCCCATCCAGACCTCCAACCGCAGCCTTTTGCGTATCAAACAGCTCAAGGTCCGCGTCAACAATGTCGCTGACCCGGACACCAGCTGCCCGGGCGACAGCGCGAAGCACCCGCAACGAGTGTTTGCCATATAGCGGTGCCTTCTTCTCGTCGTCGGTGGGCTCAGGTTCTTTGCCATCGGACAGACCCACAACTGGGTTCATTTGAGTTTCCATATCAAACGGACCAGAGGCCCTCTTACCGAAGTGGGGAGCTAGCGTCGGAATACGTGCGACAGGGTGCGGCAGCCGAACGAGCTTAACAGCCATCTTATTGCCGTCTCGTACTACAAGGCGGCCGCCGAGCCCAAGGTCGCGATCCCACCAAGTGCTGTTAAAGGCACCAGCGTATGGAGCAGCGCCTAGTAGCTCGTATCCGTCTACTTCAGCTTTCTTGGAGATGGGCTTGAGCTTGGCACACAGAGCATCAATGTGGGAGCCAATAATCGCGGCACCGTTACGAGGCTTCCAAGACTTGCCCACAACAAATGCAATGAGGGAGCTGCCATTTCGAGTCGTGTAGAACTTGTTAGACTCGTTGATCTTGGATCCCCAGTCCTCTCGCTCGTTGAGGTAGACGAACCCGTGCTTCTCAAGAGTCTTGGCAGTTACGTCGACAAAATGATACACAGTTGGCGCGTTGTTCATCACCTTGATGAAAGATTCTGTAAGGTCTTCTGGGGCCAACGAAAGGTCATATTTTGTCGTTTGCACGGTGACTATCTCTCCGTCAGAGCTGGTATCGGCCTCCGACGCAGCAGAGTCCTTGGGTACAACGAACTTGCGAGCTCTTCTGGCAGAATTCGCAAAGGCTGGGTTCTTAATTCCACTCATCTGTGGTCAGAAACGTGTCACGGTGTGGAGTAATTCGAGATATAGGACTGAACAAAACAACTTGGGGAAGGGACTCCGATTCCAGCCAATATCAAAAACACAGTGTCAAGCGACTCCACCATCAAGCAAATATCAAAAACACAGTTTCGACAGCCTTCAACACTCCCATTGAACTAATTGACTTCAGAATCCTCGCCATTCAACGTGTTACAGCCTCAAATCCCCGGAGTGCCGTGCCTCGGGGTGGCACCCCACGCCGGAGCGCGTTCGCCGCCAAAGGGTAACTCAAGTATCAGTTAAAGAAGCCAATTCCAATTAGAATTTACCATAACGCACATGAGTATTCCGCTTGCTACTTGTAATTATACTGTTCTTCGATCGAAAGGAAGAGAAGGATGTGGCTCGATACGTTCCTGTCCCGGGGGGCTGGACCGATCACCACACGGCTGAGCCTATGGTGCCGTTTCACCATACACGGCTGGATAGGTACCTCATTCAGCCTTGCGAGGTCTTCGCAAGCACAAACAATGGCAATAGAGCATAAAATTGTGGATGTTGCCCAATTTTTAAGCGACAGTGGATATTATAATGTGGGTAGAGTTTGAGCGCGTGCTACTTGACGGTTTGCTAACTGTAGGCTCTACGAGGATTATGTCGAGATCTGAACATTGACGACTTTGATGGAAATACTGATCTCGTCCAACTGTAAGTCTCCGCCATGTGTGTGAGCGTTTACTCTAAATTTCTCAAGACAGAGTAAAACGAGCTAGTTTCAGAAAACTGATAACAGAATTTCTGCCAGGGTGACCACCAACTCAACTAAAACGGGGGGTGATGCGCCCATCGACGTAGCACTTGGTGGCAGCACTTGGTCTGGCAAAATACAAATGGTGACAACTGCCCTTGTCGTAGATGTGATAATATATGCAGACGGAGATACTGGGCCGAAAATATTCGCAGCCCTTGCCGACAAATCAATCCAAGTCTGGGACATGCACGGCAACCTTCTGGATACTATTCTTGACGTTCACCCCGGAGCAGCAATCAAGCAGATCCGGCAATGCAGACGCAATGTTGTCACAGGGAGCCTAAATGGTGAATTGGCGCTTATTGAAGCGAGTCCACCATACAAGATAATAGCTCGCAAAAAGGCGCACCGACGAATTGTGGCATGTGTTGATACATCAAACGATTTTGTTGTTTCGGGTGGGTTCGACGCCAAGGTCGTCCTTTACTCAGATCAGTTGCACCAGTTGGCAGAAACTACCATGAGAACCGGCATCACGGCTCTTTCGCTATGCAAGTACAATGATATGGATGCTGTAGTGGTTGGGTGCCACGATCTCACGACCCTCGTGATATTGGATACTCCTAATCTCAGTGTTCTTCATCGCATCGATCTTTGTGATGCCGAATTTGGCTCGTATACATTCACCCCAATGGGAATCTCTCTAGATTCGGTTGCAGGTTGTTATGTGGTGGCCACTAACCATACGCCGTACATGCGTTTGTTGACTGGAAGACTAAACGGCGATACCCCTGACCGAAATCTTCTTACACTCATTCAACAGACTAAATTTTCTGACCCAGATATTGTATTAAACTCTTCTAGAGTAAGTGATATGCTTGTTTCTCGCCACAATTTTCGTGCTAATCAAAGACGGTAATTGCTGCTGGCGATGACGGCTGCCTGCGAGAAGTCAGCCTGCAAGATGGTACGACTCTCAGAGAAGTCAGAACGCACTCAGATAGAGTAAGAGCATTATGCTTCAAGACTTTGAACCACGACGGCGTGGTAGTGTCTGGTGGTGCAGATAAGTCGATCTATATATGGCATCTATCAACAGCCTCAACACTGCCTTAGATTATTAGTAAATTGCGTATGTTATTATCTAAATAAGTCTATGAGCGCGAGCATGCACTTGCGCAAAGCGGAAAAGTAGGATAACGAACAACTCTACCTGATCTTTGAACATAAACAATAATCCCTGAACAATGACACCCTTGCTGATCTGTGGACCAATGCCCTTAAATAATCCACGTGGACCCTCATTCTTGTACAAGTAGCCGAGCGCATCAACAAAGCTCTTGTACTGACGCCTCTTTTTGTCCGACGACTGTTGCATGACCTTTGCCACAATCATCGGCTGAGTAGCAATTGTGGCCATGGCCTTGGAGAGGGCGCCCAACAAGAAGTTCTCCCCTGGGGAAAGAGATATCTTGCCTGGGTACATGATAGCCTTGAGTCTCTCAAATGATCCATAAGTGATAGACGGGTTCACCACGAGCACAAGCGATGCCTTGAGTCCTCGCCACAAGCCACTGATTCCGTCATCATCAATAACTTCCTTTGCTGTACCAAAGAAAGAGTTTACCTTGTCGTCCTCCCTTGTCTGCTGCTTTGTAGTAATCACGCTGACAGGAATGGTAAAAATTTGCCCAAGAGCACCGGCAATAGCACCGAGAATGAGCTCTGTGGCAGTTGAGAAATTCCGCCTTCCAGTTCGTCGAATGTAGGCGTCTCGTATAAGACCATACCAGTAAAAGTAGGCAAAGTTCTGAGAGGCGACTCCCACTAGCGAACTCGGAAGCCCGGCGTAAAGGCCACTGATACCATGCTTCTTGTAGATCTTTTGAATGG
Source organism: Tardiomyces digboiensis (assembly GCA_030570855.1). NCBI lineage: Eukaryota > Fungi > Ascomycota > Dipodascomycetes > Dipodascales > Trichomonascaceae > Tardiomyces > Tardiomyces digboiensis. Next base: position 8,722 of record JAJLWU010000232.1, on the reverse strand, counting down.
CATCCCAGGTTCCATTATAATGACTGGTTTGTTAGCAAGGGATACTTTCCTTAGGCGGACGGATAAAATTCTCAAAGAAAACGAACGATGGAACAATATCCATCTCTAGCTTCCACTCATGTGACACTGCCTCGTAACACTGATGATCTATCTCAATCTCGCAACTCAACTGCAAATAATCAAATAAAGAGCAGGTTCGCGAATAACCACCATCTTGAAAATTGTGATCCGGTCAGCCTATATGACCACGATTGTGGATCAAAGCTTGAACTTACTCTTCGGGGTTCGCTAGTCCTGGTTCGTCCGTTTGGACCTGTAGTCGCGTCTTTACACTAAGGTTAGCACACCACACGAACATATGGAACAATAAAAACAAACAAACAACGTACATATCTAGTGGATATACAAGCGTATTGGCAACCATGGCTGCAACGGCGCCGGCCACGGCCTTCCCCCATGGCGAGAGAGTCATCTCCTTGGATAGAGCGGCCATTTCAACAAGCGTTTTCAAGCTAGACTGCCAGGTTAACGAATCGTTTTCGCAGATAAAGATTCTGGGTGCTTGATAAAAAAATTGCCGGTGCTTTTATCCCTCGAGGTGGACGACTATGGGTCGGTTGTTATATTGTGACACTCCTCGGCTCGATAGATGCAGCCTGTCAGCCTCACCTTTCCGTATAAGCGAGCCTCACATGAACTTGCCGATTTCCCGGGGGACTGCGTGAGTTATTAGAGTCCTCCGAATGCTACGTGAAGCTACATTTCCCAGACAAAAATATGCAATCAGGTGATTAAATTTGAATATGAGGAATGGCGCCGGAGATCGGACTGCCGTGGCTATGTTTCGCAGGTGGGGTCTCGGCAACCGCGCGGGATTGCCGTCACAGGGCCAACAGCAAAGTTTACGTAGGAAACTGCAAACAGCGTGCCTTTGGAGTGTCCTATATTGAAGACGATATAAAGTTGAGCGAAAGGACAGTCATCAGCGTGACATAAGACCAACCACGCTCTCTCCCGAGGCTCGGACCGAGGTATCACCTGCATCGGGACAGCCGTACGGACATCACCCATTTTCTCATATCTACTCTTTGTTGGTCACATATGCGACGCCAATCTGAATTACTAGGGCATAGCCCTAGAATATCCCCAAAGAAGATGAATGCTGGCGATTTGGTAACACACGCGTATTATTCAGAACACTACTCAACTCCTGCGACTCACTCAAGTTAACGGTCTGAATCTTCGTGACGCCGACGACAAAGCGATCATTAACAACAATGCCGCCCAAGGTATGTACGGTAATATTGTTATTGGGAGGAGGGATTTTTAATAGAGTTTGAAGATTATTTGTGTTTGAAGACGTCACGGATCCAGGAGACTTGTATTCACTTGTCCATGCTACTACCAAGCGTAACCAACACTGAGCTGCTACAGGCTTAGTAGGCTTAGTTATTCTGAATATTGGATAGGCTCTTGAATCATGAATGGAACCGCCCTCAAGCAACTTGTCTAACAGTAGATCGACCCCAACGAGGTTAAGATTATCTACATGCGAGCCACTGGTGGTGAGGTTGGTGCTTCTGCCGCCCTCGCCCCCAAGATTGGTCCTCTCGGTCTGTCACCTAAGAAGGTCGGTGAAGACATTGCCAAGGCCACCAAGGCTTACAAGGGCATTCGTGTCACCGTCCAGCTTACCATTCAGAACCGTCAGGCCACCGTCTCGGTCGTTCCGGCGGCTTCGTCGCTTGTCATTGGCGCTCTGAAGGAGCCCCCGCGTGACCGCAAGAAGGAGAAGAACATCAAGCACAACGGCAACATTCCTCTATCTGAGATCATCAAGATTGCCCGCGAGATGCGATCGAAGTCGTTTGCCAAGGAGCTCTCTGGCACTGTCAAGGAGATTCTCGGTACTGCCCAATCGGTTGGTTGCAAGGTCGACGGCAAGCCTCCTCACGTTACCATTGAGGCTATCGACGCCGGCGAGGTTGATAGTAAGTTCTCATTGTTGTAAGGACATTGTCTCGTTTTGCATGATATCTAACATCAGTTCCCGCGGAGTAAGCAACGACTTGTGATATATAGGCATGGCTTCAAATGTACGAAATAGTGTTCTTCAAAAAGATGATAATTTACTCGCCGCGTCTGCTGGGAAGGGGGGGGATCTTTGAGTTATATTTTTTACTACGTTTGTCAACACTCTGGTGCAGCTCTTTACTCCGTGAACTGTTCCTATTTTGGTGCAAACAAGATCAACCGCATTCTACTCACCGCGGCATCCATTTCCATGGACGTCGAGGTCCATTTCAAAGGCGGACAAAACTTCTTTTATTTCGTAGTCTTTGTTAAGATCGTTTTGGAGATAATATTTTTCGTTTCCCTCACTCAACTATGAACGGGTCTCGAGGTAGTGAATGAAACCAGTATTATCTAACGGTTATCTAACGGTTTATAGAAATGCAACTAAATTACGACAAAAGTGTACAACATGCGATATATCAAGCTGATGCTCATCAGACGAGCGCTCGCCTATCATACTTGTAGACGTAGTGTGGATCTTCGAATGTGTAACTACTCTTGTGCAAGCTCTCACGTTTGGTATCACGCTTCAAAGGCATCCTCATATCTGAAGTCAGAAAAAAAATACAAAAAAAAAAGCCTAAACGCTCGGTGGACTTCTTACCAAAGGCGTCTGAGTTCTTATCAAACGAGTCACCCGACGCATAATAGTTGACAACCCTTCGAAACACTTCAAATCCGAACCGACGATACATGTCAATAGCCAGTCTATTGGTGGTGCGGACGTACAAATCCATGAAGTAACAGTCGGCAGACTCTTCTTCAGAGGACCGTTTGAGCTGATCGACCAATTGTCGAGCAATTCCTAGTCTCCTATAGTCATTGTCGACTGTAACAGCAGTAACGTGCGAGTGCCATTCTTTGCCAGGTCCTTCGGTCTTCCCCATCATGTATCCAACGCATCTTCCTTGAGGATTCGACGATTTAAAGAACATCGTCGGCCATGTCGCTAGGTAGTGGACATAATATCCAAGGTAATAATTCTCAGTTAGCACGTCAAGGTTGACACTATTGAGCTTCAGTAGGTCTGTCGCCTGCATAGGTGTAATGGACGTCATTGCCTGGCCCTGACAAACAAGATGCGACAGCGCTTCGTCGTTCACCGCAAGACACTGTATTCTTATGCATGCAACATAACTAAATAATACAAATTGCAAGTGTCTGTTAACAACTTCTCGACTGGTCGGTTACACCAAAAATGTAACGCGCTATGATACATGTCACAACACGTGTGGTTCAAGGGACCAAAATGTGGTGTAGATAATTGCCGTACGAGACTGTGGAGACTTGTAGACGGCCGGCATGTGTGTCGCTATGGGCACGTCAAAGAAGGTGACTTGGAAATTGGAGAGGATGAAGATGACTTCTTCTCGAGCCAGGGACGGAAGCTTCTAATTCCTAGTCAAGAGCAGGCCAAGAAACGGACAGAGGACGATGATGGTCCTAAAGTACTCTATGGATCAGAAGGAAATGCTCTTTTTATGCAGTGCTTTCAATACCTGCTGCGGACACAATTGGCGTGGCTCGTTGGTGAACAGGGCATCCCAAAGGACTTAGAGCCTACTGTTAGGTCGCTATGGGCGATATATGTCGATGAAACAACATTTGCGAAGACAGAATATCACGAGTCGGACAATTCGTCACAAGCAAGAGACAACTCGCTGGACAGCTCACATAGTAGCAGCACACGTTTAGACGATAATGGCAATGAAGGGCATAGAAAGGGAGTCGGCAGCGATAGCATTGATAGATTGGATGATACCGAGGCTGGTGATGATGACAATACGGCATCGCGGTACATGATTTTGGGGGCCGATGACGGGGATATCGGTGACATTGACGCAAGCCCTCTGGAAGGCAGTTCGAGCCCACGGCCAAAGGCGGAAGTGGAGCTTATTACTAGCATTGCTCTATGCTATTTAGGATGTGTCTTGCTGAGGATACCAGTGTACGTTTACGACTTCAATCGTTGGGTTTACAGATGTCAGTTCCCGTATATGCAAGCAATGCGTGTTTTACCTCGTGAAATGAGGACGAGATTGGCTCCATACTACGGGCATGTGTTCACACCAAAGGGCCCGCCAAGTGCAGATAAGCTTCATGCAGCTGTTCAAAAGACTGCTGCCGTCTTTGACAGACGGAACATCACGTTTCCTTGTCCTCAGTGGACGCCCTTGATTTTAAAGTTCGTTCAGGACTTGCTGCTGCCTCCAGAAGTGGCGTTGGCGGCCGAAAATATTTTACTTGTCCTTGATCTGAAGCCAACACTTGCCGTAAGCGGCAGAATGCAGAGGAGGGGGTGGCCAGAACCTCTTATTGCAGCCACAGTTGTTGTAGCAGCAAAGCTCTACTGTGGCTTTTGGGAATATGAGACCAATGATAGTGCGTTGTCTCCGAATGTTGGAGATACGCCTGAGAATCTGACGGTGAAGCAAGACTGGGAGGTGTGGGCTGACATGCTACGAAAGCTGTGGATTGAGGACGAGAGCCTTGCGGAAGCTGACGAAAGAGATGTTAGCTGGTGGGACTCGGGCCGTATCGATCGATATTTGGCGTGGTTTCAAAAGAACCTTATAACGGAGGATATGAGTCAAGATCCATCCCGCCAACGACTACTTAATATGTTTCCATTGTCAGAAAACAACTCCATCAGCGAGCAGCTGAATGCTGTGCCAGCGACGGTGGCCGAAGTCCTTCGACTTCTGCAATCTACAAGTACTATCGCCCAACACATCGAGACCCCTGGTGCGCGGTACCTGCGGTTCCGAAAGCTTGAATCACCATCATCGCTCATATCGATACTATATGAGACAACTGCAAAACTGGCTGGTTTACGCGTTGATACACTTTGTCAGCGCGTGTTTGCGCTGGAGAGTAAAATGAGTTCTGCCAAGAACCTACAGTAATGAATTTGTGATGACAACTAACGAGACGAATCGTAGCCCTCAATAGTGCCGGCTTTTGCCTCTAAGAATTCAATGGGCTCATGACTAGCGTCCCATTTCGGATTGCTTGGGTCTCTCTCTGTCAATTTCACGTCTTTTACCATATCAGATAGTCCAACAAGGTGCGGGTCTGCCGGGGCACGGACTGCTGGAATATCCTGGAACTCGTGTCTCACAACGTCTGGTGCTAGCGACAGGGACTTGAATGTTCCAATGACATCGGACACTGCCATGTTCTGCGTCGCGGCAATATGCTGAACTTCGTCGATCAACGCCATTTGCAATTCATATTGGCTCGCACCATACGGAATCAATGTAACGTCTGGCCGCGAGGCAACAGAGATATCGCTCAATTGAGCTTGGTAAAACAGAGATGCCTGGTAATGTTCCCGAGTGCAGTATTTGGACAAGTAAGTTGCGGGTAGTACCACAGAGGGCCGGCGATAGTTGATCTGGTGCGGTTGCTTGATGCCTTTGGGGTCCTTATTGCACAGTGGATAACCGCACCGATGTAGTATATTTCTTTCATCTACAACGTCATTCCAATCATCCTTGGTTAAAAAGCGAGACACGTATTTTAATGCGTCCCGCTCACACCCGTCTGCAAGTTGCTCGACAACGATCAGCGTTACTTGTTCCGCGTCTTTGTGGCTCAAGACACCTCTCTTAGCGTACCGTGATATATCGCCGCGAATGTGTATTAGCGATGCTGAGGGCCGCGTCGGCTGCAGACTACGCAAGATCTGCTCAATTACAGAGTCGCCTTCTTGTTCTGGTTGAGATTCGAGACTCTGCCGTTAGCATTGGTGTAACACTCTGACACAAATTTCAAAAGCAAAATTGGCAAATTAGCGCAGTTATTTTTTAAAGCAGCTCTAAACAGTCAAGTTCCACATATCGTTTATTCTACCATGGTACTCACCATTGGGTCCACCTAGTACAGCAAACTGCACAGTAGTATTTCAATTCGCGAGTAGCGTTGAAAATAAAAGATCTGAATAATAAACGTCCTCAGGCAACGTCACATCTGCGAATTCCACAGAATTTGCGCTTTGAACCAGACCAAATGCCAATTGTTCGTAGGATCTGGTCAGCGCCTGGTGCAGGACGTAAGTCAGCCGTGTAGGGGTTAGGGCGATGACCACCGCTTGAGATACCATAGTCTCTACATCAACTCAATAAACCGCACAAGAAATGGTGAAGTGAAAAGGATGGTAGCCATTGATAACGATGTACAAGGCGAATTTCGACCAAAATCGGGCGATAAACATTGCCAAGATCCCGAAGTAGTGCAGCCGGACACGCCAACCGGAGATAGCGCATCTTCGGCGATTAGATGCTCTACTGAGAAAGGGCAGAAATGCCCTGTCCAAAACAATAAGGGGTCTGACCAGCCGCGACCAATGACTTTGTGGAAATACTTGGTGCTCCAATTGACTGCTGTGAATAATGACCTGCTCAATGATACCGGTATTGAAGGCTTGTTAAACATGGTACGGACGCCTGTGAACCTTGAGAGAGCTGTCCTTTTTGGTGTCCTAGTCTGCTTGGACATGTACTTGAGTGTGTTTACGATACTCCCTCTGAGATTATGTATAGCGGTCTACAAGCTGTTGAGTGGTCGGCTAAAATCCGTGACTCGCAAAGGCGATCTTGTTAAAGGTCTGACACTGACATTGGTACTATGCTTAATGACGCGCCTTGATATTAGCCGTATCTATCACAACATCCGCGGCCAGGCCGTCATCAAATTATATGTTATGTTCAATGTACTGGAGGTTGCCGACAAACTGTTTTCGGCAATTGGGCCTGATATAATCGAACTGGCACTTTCATTGGCGACACTGGCTTCTCCTGTTCGCACGGGAATTGCATCACTAGTGTTGTTGGTGTATACTGGCCTCCACAGTTTTGTGGTGCTCTACCACGTCATTGCCTTAAATGTGGCGGTAAATTCCTACTCCAATGCTCTGTTGACGTTGCTATTAAGCAATCAGTTTTCGGAAATCAAGTCGTCTGTGTTCAAAAAGTTTGACCGCGAGAACCTTTTTCAACTCACCTGTGCGGATATAATGGAGAGGTTCCAACTCTTGATAACGCTACTTGTCGTTGGAGCTAGGAATATTGTTGAAGTATCGGACTCTGGAACTATCCCGTCATCTTGGGAAGGTTGGAATCGGTGGCTTGGTGCCCTGTTCGGCCCCGCCGTTGTCGTTGTTGGGAGCGAGATAGTTGTCGACTCGTTGAAACATTCATATGTGGTCAAGTTTAACGAAATCAAGCCGGAAGTTTATCAGCGTTTTCTTGACATATTGTCAGTTGACTACACAACCAACTCCTATACACAGGAAAGCGTTGTATCAAAGAGGACAGGATTATCGGTGTATCCACTGGCCGTCGTCTCATTTCTAATGTTGCTTCAAAGCTACGGACTAATGACGAAACGGAGCATGGAGCGGCAAGTGATAACGGCTGCATCATCTAGCAAGGGCAATATAGTTGATCGCCTATTTGATGGCCAATGGCTATCCATGGTGGCCATCTTTGTCATATTGTTTATGACATTACTGCTAATAAAGCTTGTGCTTGGCATATTTCTGCTTCAATATGCCAGTAAGCGTCATGTGGCTGCCATTGCTCGCGGAGCGTCTCAGAATGCGTTACGAGCAGATGCTTTACCACCAAAGCAGCAGCAACAGAGTGCGATAGACTTGTCCGCTGTTTCGAGGTTCAAGATGGTCGCAAAACGGATTTGGTGAGTCGTTAATTAGTCACGGTTTAAGAGAAGAACTTCATTTCTGAATCATCTTATGTACAAAATGCTTTGATCTATATTATCATGCCTTTAAAATGGTATCGGGCTTCGCGCTTTTATTCATGACGCGGAGCAGCTGGTCGATCTTGGCCCGAGGCAGACGTAAGCGGGCCGCTAGCACCAGAATACTGGTCAGGAATGCAAGCGAGTTGGCTTGATGTAGAGCTGCTGCTGAAATAGGAACAACATAGATCAACGTAGTAATTCCAAGCGCAGCCTGGAGGGTTACGAGACCCATGGCCACTGCCCCAGCGCGGAAGACGGGTCGCGGCAGCATAGGTCTAAGGTTGAGACTCCACAGGTGCATCCCAAGTGTGGCTGTAAAGGTCGTCACAGCCATGACACGGTGGTTGAACTGGACCGTTGTTGGGTTTTCAAAACTGTTTTTCCAAAACAAGTTCCAGTTTGAATTCTTATCAGTGGCAAACATAGGGTCCATGAGCTCCGACTTTGGGGGCACCAATCTGCCGCCCATGAGCGGAAATGTGTTGTAAATAAGTCCTGCATCAAGACCTGCAACAAATGCACCTGACATCGATGTGACAAAAGCCAGAACGCCGAGCGCGGTCACTGCGGAACGGAAACGCCTGAGCATTGGGTTTTTGAGCACATTTATTTGCTCCACAGCTGTCTTTGGGTCTTTGAGCCACTTGGACTCCCTCAGGATATCCAGTCCAGTGTTAAACATCGCAATATAGACGAGGAAAGCAGCACCCAAGTGCGTCGCGAGCCTATACTGGGAGACACGAGGATGCGAGCCGGGTTGGTCGAGAAATTCCTGGTTAAGGCCCGACTTAACCATCCACCAGCCAATAAATCCCTGCAGTCCAATCAGTCCAGAAATCAGGAGGAGGCGTCGGGTAGCATGAGGCGAGACCTTTCGGGC
>JAJLWU010000231.1:0-14996 GCA_030570855.1 Tardiomyces digboiensis | reverse complement strand
TTGCAAACCCTCTACGGTGGGTCATTTTCAGCTCGCCCGAGTTTCATCCCCCTACAAAGGCTTGGGTACTACAAGCGCTTTTAATTTTGGAAGCCTATGAGAAGGGCATGGCGAGCTCCCGGAGACTTCATGAGAGGGCTCACATTCACCACGGTGCGACTATCCAGCTCATTCGAAGAGGTTCGACGATGATGGGCCAAAATGTATCCATTCCTCCTGGAGAGTTGGACAGTAGTACGTGGGCGAGATGGATCGAGGCGGAATCAATTAAGAGATCGGTATTCATGGCATTCATCCTTGACGTTAGTCATCATCTGCTGTTTGGCCATGGATTGGTGTTCCGACCCCATGAAGTGCGCTCTACGCTACCGTGCGATGACGAGCTTTGGAATTCGTCTTCCGTGACCTCTGAAGATATTAAGCGGTCTAAATCTTTGGCAACTCCGTTTTTGGGGGCATTAAAGCAGCTACTTGGCCGCCAGAGAGTCGTGACCAAAAGCATTATTGGCAATCTTGGTCTCTTGGTTGGTCTTATCTCACTGTCCATTCAAATGGCAGAGCAAGACAAGCAGATGACATTTGTTGGCTGGACACCTTTCCGGGACAAGTGGCAGTCTACCTTGTCGAACGGTTATGATTCCTGGTTTTCAGGGTTTTCTGCAAATGTGCAAGATCCTACAAGGAGAATTGGGGTCATGAACTATCATTTTGCTCATGTATTTATCAACGTCGACCGCTATAATCTCCGAGTCTTTTGTGGAGACCGAATGGTAATGGGCAGGATCACATTGTTGCAGGATTTCAGGGCTGCCCAGGCGTATATGAAGGAATGGTGCAGACAACCAGCAGCTAGGAATGCAGTTTATCATGCTTTAAAGATCGTTGACGAAGTATTCATGCGCGGAGGAAGGTCGACCTCGTATCACGTCGCTGGTGACTTGATTCTTCACAACCCGCTCGTCATTTCTCAGTGTGCTCTTGTATATTGGTCATATGGGTATTGTATCAATGGTCCGGACTACCTTGTAGGTAAAGGGGAGGACGGGTTTGGCGCATTGAATGACGACAGCGGGTGGGAGGCCCTCTGCGAGAGTGCTCAAAACTTTTTGTTAACGTTCGAGAGTCTGTCGGGACCCGAGGATATTGACAATCTAATCACTGAAAGCTTCACTGTCGGGCTGATGAAATGGGTCTCGTTGGCTCTTAGGGGCTGCAAATGGGGCGTTGTTGAGGAAACCAGGTCTGTGGTTGAACTCTGTATACGACGGAGCTTGGGCTGGGAAAATGCTATTGAAAAGTCGTTGGAGTCGGATCCCTCGTCGAGGCCATTGCAAGTGGGGTAGAATTGGATATTTATTTCGTGTATTTATTTACTGTTCAATCTTTCGTGAATGTATGCAGATGAAGACAGCAATTTAGCCAACATCAGTTGGCTTGATAAAAGCATAGCCAGCATGACTTTAGTATATCAAATGGATTTACTACGCATTGCCATCCTGATCCCGGCGGTAAGAATAATGGCCACGCCATTGAACGTCGACAGACATGACGCCCTTTGCATTTCATGCTTTTTCTCTCGTGCCCATTACCGAAGAGTGAGAGCATCGTAATACTATCTACAGCCTGTCAGACTTAGTTTTGTAGTTTCTTTGCGCCCATTTTGAAGGACCCATGGTTAAAACTGGGAAATATCCGGAGAAAGCACCATACGATTGGCAACCTGACCAATGAGAAAAGCTCGTTTGTTGGCCTTGTCTAGAACAACCACCTCTTGGAGAAAGCTGCACTCAGTTCCTTGTGTCACGTCCATCTCCACGTCTCCCAGGATCATAGTCAAGCGGCCCGACTTGTGAAGTCTCAGCTGACCAATTTGTCCCTCTGGGGAGCCGTTGGCTGTGACAACATCTTCTGTCGTGCCTGCCTCAGCCTTGACCTCTGCGTCTCCATCTAGAGCCATAATGTCGTCATCATCTATCGTGACAGGTTGGTTAACTCCCTGACTGTCATCTTTTGGTAGTTCAAATTCTGGAACGACACCTGGAAGTTGGAAAAAATAGAGCTTATTTTCGATCTCGGGCTTCTGTCCCTCGTCCGTTACAGTTAGCATATTGAATTCCTTGATGATCTGTTGGTGGTCGTGGTCGACTCGTCGACGCTCACGTTTCTCTTCCTCCTGTAGTCCCGTGTGTTCCAGGCGATGCCCAACTCGCTTATTCTTGTTCTTCGTAGGAAGTGGTGGACTACTCTCGTCGAGAGGTTCCACCTTGACTTCTCCTTCAATAGTAAGCGCGTCATCATTCCACTCAGCTTCGTCTTTCTCTGTGTCTCTAGTCTCAAGCCTCACAGGAAAGTAGTCGGCTATTTCTGCGGGGAGTGGTTGGTTGCTAGACATATCCAACCGAAAGTCATCAGCCTCCGGAGTAGGCGATGCGGTCTCCGATTTTAGTAGAGATGCAACATCGTAAGATGACATTGGAGTTGCAGACCTCCTCTCAAATGTCAGAGGAGTTTCTGAGCGCCGTGATCGTACGCTTTGCGGGCCAGAAAAAGGCCCAATCGCTGCGCTGACCACTGGTTCAAATCTTCCTCTCCCTCTCCCGCTTCGACCACCTCTTCCGCCTCTTTGAGTACCATGACCACCTCTGGCTGATGGACTGGATGAGCTACCCTCAGATGAAGCAAGTTTATCTTGTGGTGCTGCCGAGTCTCTCTCCTCCTTTGTTCGACGTGAAACTGCCTTTGGCAAAAATCTTCCTCGCGCAGCTCCCCCGCCACGGCGAGCTCGGTCGCTCAAAGACTCGAGCCGTCCAACCGAAGGAGTAGACCGGCCGGATCCCGATTCCTCCTCTTTCTTGACAGCGACCATCCCACTCGATCTGAAGAGGTGTAAGAAGGCTTCTCCTGGCTCTGAGGTTTTCTAGTGTACGGCTAAAATGTTTTCAACGATGCCTGCGAGCGTCAACATATGTGACCACAATATGTCCAATTTGGTTTCTGTGGTAACCTTAGAAAGTCAAGTTAGAGATTTATGCAGAGAACGCGTTAGTGGTTTAGTGGTAAAATTGATCGTTGCCATCGATCAGCCCCCGGTTCGATTCCGGGCTAACGCAATTTTTGCGCTCCTGAGAATGTTGTCGGTTTTATTTTTGAATTAAGTGCATCCATATAATTACTTTACTGGTTCTTTTTGTCATGAAGAGTCTTGGCTGGGACAATAGATTCTGTCACCTGAGATAAAAGCTCTGTAGGCGAAATACCACGCCACTCATTTTCAACAGGTGCGGGGACACGCGTCGCGTTGGTGAACTTCTCTTCAGACAAGAAATGCTTGCGGACTTCAAATCGAGCGCTCCGTGCCTCGACCACCTCTGGAGCCGGTGCCGCCGTTGCTAGCATCTGAATGCCAATGCGAACCAAAAAATATGCGTGCTCAGAAATTAAGACAATGACAAGAAGAGTCCAAGGGTGTATGCCCACCAAAGACTTGTTTGCCTTTGCTAGAACACTTGCGTGGGTCGGGAGGTGACTATACATGGCAACAACAGACGAGGTTGTTAGGGACCCAATCCAAGTCAAGATTCGCAAAGCGCCTGTCCAGGGCCCAATATTCTCCACTCGTTTGGGGATTGGGCGCTGGGCGTCATAGCAGATCTTGGCAGCATCGCCACGCATCTGGACCCAAAGGTTAATAGTGCTCATCAGAGGAGAGAGTGACCACACCGGCGAGAATAGCATTGTATAACCAAACATAACCACAATCTGGCGATAATCCTCTTGGACATTATAGGGAGGAAGGTCAGCCTGGCACCGGATATCCTGTAGATACTCGTGCTCGGGAGTGTTTGAGTCAGAAAATGTCAATTCGCCGGTAGCAAGCCGCTTTGCATGAGCAGACATTCTGTTCATGACGTACGGAACAATTGTTTCCATGGCCAAATTTATCACGTTGGCAGTAACGGCAAAATATACAACTTGCTGTTGGAGGCGCCATGCGTTGATTTCAAACGAGTCAGAAATCTGAACGTGTCTGCCGGAAAGGCTAATAAGTGTCGTGCGGATGAAATCAAGATGGGGAACAATTCGGTGGCCAAACGGCAGATAGACATATGCAGTAAGAAAAAGTCCAGTGTACGAGACCAAAAAGTTGAATACGAATTGTTTGAGTGTGTATGCTTCCTCATACGACTCTTCAGTGCGATAGTCCTCCCACTTGTTCAGGCGGACAACGTAGTAAGTATAAACAGCCAGCAACTGGGGGGTGATAGCCGCCAATAAAATTGTTGGTAGAAATCCAAGATACTGCTTGCCAGGGCCATCATAGACTTGAGTAAGGAAGATTTCAATTACGAAAACAAGCGCCTGGAAAGCAGCGAGTCCAAGGCACGAGAACAATGCAAAAGGTCCAAACAAAAATTGTCGCAGGGTGCGATTCCAGTTCTCGTTTACTGCACCAGTTCCGGCCTTGGCACTGTATTCCGGACGAGCTGTCTCGAGTTGGGCAGTACCTCTGACTCCCCACATGACTGCCAGCTGTTCCTGTCTCGTTTGCCAGGCATAGACAAACGCAACACCCCATAGCAGGATAAACAACGTGTACAGTACTGAGTAGTCGCCCAACACAAAGTGGCTCACGACCCCGACCGCGGCTGGCGCAATTGACCATCGGAAGTAAAATTGAAGAAACGCAAAGTACATTGCAACCTTTTCTCCAAATTGGCTCCGGATATAGCCCAGTTCACTATCATGAATGGACCACCGAGATAAAAACTGTCGGAGCCACTGTTTGTTCAAGTCCATGTCGTGTGGAGCAAAGATGCTGTTGACAAACTTCCACTCACCATACCGCGGAGTAATAGCAGCATCTTCGGTGATGAGACGGTATACCATTCGCAGCCTCTCAGCCGGCGTATCGTTGTCGTCACCTTCGTTGGTGTTCAGCTTTGTGTGCCTAGAAGGGATCTCGTGGACCCAGTCCTCAATAGACTCGTTTAGCGACTTTCTCTGGATTGCACTTGACGACCCTTTTACGAGTACTAGGGCCGATCCTGGGTTGCCCTGTCTCACTTGGACGTATACACCAACACCTGTAAGAGCCTTGACTACATGTTGGACGCGGGCTGCGTCTGTATCCTCGTCCCCATCGAGGGATACAACCAACACGAAATCTGGTCGTGCCTCTTTGAACAAGTCGTTGCTCAGTGCGGCATTGCTGATTTTGGCTTCGGTCGTCGATGAGGCGTGCAAAATAGCTGGCTCCGCATTACCTCCTACTGGGCCAATATGCATTGGTGAACCAGCAGAGCCGGTTTCCTGCGGAACCTGAGGTCTTGTCTCGGGCTCCGCATGTGCGCCCTTTTCTGATGTCAGTTTTGTCTCATTGAGTCACAAAATTTAAGCATTTGTCACAATTTTCATAAAAACCCTCAATGTGGGTCTCAACGTACCACTCGTGGCTCTCTCGCTCTCAGAATTCATGGTATAGTCACGCCGTATAGGGCAATTGAGCTATAAGCCAAGATGAGCGTTAATATGCTTCTTAGATCGGTTGCGAGAGGATAACTCCACGCGCAGTGCCCTGTCTTTTCTAGTTGAAAGCACGCAACCAAAAGCTCATGTAATTCGCGTTTCGACGATTACGCCCAAACCCGCGACTGGCAGCGTCTTGCGGTGCGGCGCTATTGTCTTTCAATGCGGTTAAACCTGGGCGTTTTTTTTAAAAAGTACGAAATGACCGAGTGAAAAGTTCTTGTTTTGAAAGGCGATGACATGACATAAAGATGCGAATTCGAGTTCGACTCTAAGTAGGGAAGTCAGAAAGCCGCTAAGCGCTTGGGAAATCATAATGCCGTTAAGCACTTGAGATGAGCAACTGTGACCTCAAAAATACATTTCCGGATACTGAGACGCTATTAGCCCAATTGAGATATAACACTTTTGCGGCCGCCGTTTGTAAATTTGTGGCGACGGCGGCTATTCAGCTATATTCAGCTATAAGGTACTATGTGACCAAGACAAAGTTGAATTTTTTCCACAGCTGCCAGTCAACGTTAAGACTTGACCGTTTGTTCTCAATACATGGCTGCGCACTTCTGTAGCCGATTGATTAAAAGACAGATGAGCACAATTACCCGCCACCAGCAGATAGTGGAATCATACCACAAGGTTCTGGCTGAAATAGCCGAGGTCGCCAAAGCAAGCGGAGTCAAGCCTCCGAGACTAGTGGCTGTTTCAAAGTACAAGCCCGTGGAGGATATTCGAGCATTGTACGATGCAGGTCATCGTCATTTTGGAGAAAACTATGTCCAGGAGCTTGTTACCAAAGCAGCAGAGGTATGGCACTAATTGTCTTCCTCGACACCCCAAATTTAAGCTGTTGCCCAGTTGCTGACGTTAGATGCCCGAAGATATTCAATGGCACTTTATTGGAGCATTGCAGTCAAACAAATGCAAGGTGCTTACGCCGATTAGTAACTTGTACGCAGTAGAGACCCTTGACTCTGCGAGCAAGGCAGACAAACTCAACAAGGGTAGGTCTGGACGGCCGTTGCATGTGTTTATTCAAGTCAATACTTCTGGCGAAGACCAGAAAGCTGGTATTCGCGATGTTGATGAAGTCACTGCGCTGGCCAAGCACATTGTCAGCAACTGTCCAAATCTTGTTCTCGGTGGTCTCATGACTATTGGGTCAGTCGAGTCTTCCAAGTCAGACTCTCCAAACGTTGATTTCATTGTAAGTAATGTCGGTCATCATCAATTGTAAACTGACTAACAAAACAGACGCTCGCGGACATTGCCAAAAAAGTATCGGCATCAGTTGGAAAAGAATTGGAGTTGAGCATGGGGATGAGCAGTGACTACTTGGAGGCAATTCGACAAGGCTCGACTAATGTGAGGGTTGGATCAGCTATTTTTGGAGCAAGAAAGACCAAGCTCGAAATTAAAGGCGACAATCTTCCGTCAAACCCACCTACTCCCATTGCATCTTGACGTTTCGACAACTTAAAACCGTAGAAAGCTAATTTCTAAAGATATGTTGTAGGGCATGCTTCTATCAGGAACGAGAAACAAATAAATACATCAGCCAGTGTGTTTTTACAGTTGGTAGGCGGAAACCAAATTGTGAACAAGGATTCCCGCAATGCGATCATCAGTGGCACGAACTGTAACTCGGAACATGACGCGATTGGGATCTGGCTCGAGGCGAATAAGACACCCAAAGTTTCCCTCGACTGACGTGTGGAGTACAGATGCACCAACGACATTCTCTGGCTTGGGGTCCACGCCAGTCATAACCGACCAGTTGAGACCGCTTGCGACGGCCGCATCATCACGCCGCTTTTCCAGTAGAGTATGAGATGCATTCTTGAAAATTTTTTGGGTTTCGCGGGACCCAGTTCCAATTTGGTTCCATCGACGGAAAAACTCATCGCCAGTTAGATTCGCAGGCTCCATAAACTTTTCCAGCACAATGGGCAGCTTCAAAGTAACAACGTTGAGGGTTCCTGCCATGTAGGTCACTTTTATCACTGGCGATTCCGCAAAAGGGCCCTTTGCATTGGCAATAATGACTTGCTCTGTAGCAGCACCGGGAGCCAAGGAGGACTCGGGAAAGTTTTTAGTTTGGACTGCCAAGTTTTCTGAAGGACTGTTGACTTCAACTGAGAGCGAATGTAGCGGGACAGACGAAATATTCTTGAAGTAGAGAATGAGGCAGCCTAAATGACGGCGATACTCTGACTTGAGTCCAATTTGTACTAGTGAATCTTCGTGGAATACCCCCTCTGATCGAATGAGGAATTTGCGGAACGGTACCTCCCAACCTGACGTTAGAAGGCCGGTTGAGGCGGAAGAAACCGTTGATGGCTTTCGAGGAGTGGGCGGTGCCGGTGGTTGCTTTGTGCCACCGCTGGATACGGAAGCCTGCTGGCCCTGTTCAGAGATACTCCGGCGAGCAGACTGTGGTTGTTCCTTTACACGAGACAATAGAGCCGATATGCGCTCCGGATAGGGCGGGATCTCATCCCAGACTGTCGCCAGCAGCGTCGCGTTGCTAGATTCAGCCAGTCGCAAGTACTCGCACGCCCGCTGTTGAAGTTCTGCATCAATAGACGTCGAATAAAACTCAAATACCTGTATGAGCTGAGGCTTGATCTCCTTGAACAAATTAACAAATTTGATATACGTCGTTAGAAGGAGACCCTTTGTAAAGGGCGATGCTGTAGAGAATCGATCGTGCAGGACTAGAAATTGGTCCAAAGGCTCATATCCCTTTTCATGAGCAATCAGATGCCCATATTCGCCCAAAATGTATCCTGCAACCTTGAGCATGTTGTCGTCAGACCCTGGGAGCGTTTGTAGATAATCAAACACGGTCTTGGCAGCATACACTTGCAAATTTTCGTTGTTGACGACAATCTGAACAATTCTCTGCCAAACGTCATCGCTGACATGGTTTCCGGCGTAGGCAATCAGTTTGAGAGCTGTGTCAACATACCAATGGTAAACAGTGGCGTACTTCTCTGCGAGCACTGCAATCCGCACAGCCATTTCCTCACGCATCGAGTACTCTGCATGTTGCAAGTATTTGAGCAGCTCACCGACAATAGTCTTGACGCTCGAGGCATCGCACAGAGCATAAAGAAGGTCGATGGTCTTGCGGCGCACAGAAATGTCCCTATCGCGCAAAAACGTAAGCACCTTTGGGATATATTTCTTGATGGGAGCCGGGTCGCTTCGAGCTGCCAGAATCGCCATTGCATTGAGTGATAGATATAAGATATTTGTCTCTGCCGTACCAAACAACGATCCGAGAGACTCGACAAGGTTGTTCATTAATGTGGGGTCCTCATCTATGTGAACCGCAAGGTTGATTGCCTCAAACAGAATAGCATTACGGGCATTGTCGCGCTGGGTCATTTTCCCGTTGCCATTGGATGCCCCTTGCTGTTGTGGTGGTGCTGGTGACGAAGCACGTGCATCCGACGCATTGCCATTTGCTGCTGCCGTTGCACCCTTGATCGCTTCAGTCACCCCACTGACGCCTTCCTCGACTACAGTTACAATAACCCTCTTGAGCGTTTCCGATACCGTTTCATCCTGAGGAGGAGGAAACAGCTGCAACAGCCTCATCATCTTGACAAGTAGCCATGGACACGCAACATCATAGTACACATAGTCTCGGCCGTACTCATGGTCAAACACAATTCTATCCAGCCTTCGCACAACACGTCCGTACACCGCCTTGCATGCTTCGGGGTCATCTTGGGCAATTGCAGTGACAAGCGATAAAACGCTGATGCATACCCCTAGATCCGGATTGTCCACAAGGGCAACGATGCGGTCAGGCCAATTTGACATTAAAACAGTGGGATCCTGTTTATACAGCTTGAGCATTGTAAGAGCTGCCTTTTTGCGCACAAAGTTGGTCGAGGTTGGCGAGATTAGTAATTTGAAGATGTCGTTTCCCAAAGCGTCTCCAACAGTGCGGCCCCCGGCAGCTGCCACGCAGGCCAGCGCTAGGCAGGTATGCAAGTCATTTAGACTCTCGAGATCCTTGCGTATGCTGTTGACAATCATATCAGCCATCTTGTCCTTTTCATTGATCATCAGGCTGGCACTCAAGTACCCCATCTGCTTCTCTGAGTACTTGCTGGATCCCATGAGGCTGGCGCTCTCTGTGTAGCCGAAATCAATGTCATAGCCAAGAATATACATGTATAGAAGCTTTGCGACATACTTCTTTTTGTTATAGCCACTAAGGTTTGTATCGCGGAACTTTTGGCGAATATTTGCCAGCTCTACATTGACTCTCTTTTCCTCAGCTTCACGCGCCCGTGCATTTCGTAAGTCCGCAATAAACTGCACCAGGCCTTTCATGGGCTGGTTCATGTTGGCGAGAGTTCTGTTTGGATTGTCGGGGGGGGGGAGGAGTGTGCCTGTTTGGCGTTGTGTCCGTCACGTATGTATTGTAATGGCATATATGTTATGCATGGAGCATAACGAGGGCTATTGTCAACGTCGGCTCGTAGGTCACCATCCTTGCGTATGCACTGGCGTTCTACGTTTAAGCAGCTGGGAATGCAATAGTGCCATCGCCCGAACTTTGTGCGGTTTCATCACAGAACCGATATCGTGGATCTGCATTAACATTAATCAGCTCTTATATAATCGGGAACCATCTCGCGATCCATAACAGGATTCACATTAATGAATGTTGGCTTACGTGTATTATTTTGCGCATTAGCTTCTTGTAAGGCCTTTTCTGTTTCAATGCTTAGTACCATGATGCTGTCAACGTGATGAGCGAAACTCACAATCTCGTCGACAGCTTCATGGATTGGCGTTGGGGAACTATCCTGATGCAGATGAATTTTCTCTTTAACAAGCGTTCTCTGCAACTCTAATTCTTTGAGATTCGTTGGCGTTTTGGGTGCCCACATTCGCTCCGAGCTCGATGGTGGAGTCGGTGTCCTCAGTGTCAGAGGTTGACGACTCAACACACGCCCTAGATCAAATGGTGCCAGTCCAGTACTTCTGAAGCCACTCTTGGTGGTCGCTTCCGTTATAGCAGCTTTATGAGCCTCTTTAAAGCCAAAAGGACACGCTTCCTTAGAAATCTGTCTCATATGCGCTCTCATGCAGAGTCCGACTTGTTGGCTGTATGCGTTCTTTAGTGGCCCGAAACAGCTAACATCAAGAGGCTCCAAGATGGGTGATGAGTGGCTGGCATACAGAGCGGAACTATTCGATTACCCTGGAAATATAGCATGAAATCTGCAGAGGAATGGCTAGCGTGCCCATCCAAAATAAGCAGACGGTAGGTCCCTTTTGTGCGAGGTCTTGTATACCCGTCGAAATGCTTAATCCATTCGAGACCGAGTTCGTTTGTTATCCAGCCATTTGTGCTTTCTGCAATCTTCCAGTCGTGCGAGAGCTTATCGCACCAATTATCGGCACGACGTATCTCTCAGTGACAACCTTATGCGACGCCATAACCCCCATAGTAAAACCAATTTCGTCAAAGTTATAATGTCATCGGTAATGCCGAACTCAACGATCGTATCTTTCACGCCACCATAGGGTACCCTCCTCAGAAAGTGTTCTCCTATAGTCGTACGTCGTACTTGCGCGTGAACATAGATTTGAGCTCGTTACTGCGGCGCACAAATGAGCGCCAGAGATGTCTTCGAAAACATTAAACTTGCGATTATTCGCACGCCCCTCTCAGGGATCGCATCTCAGAGGTATCATTCTCGGATACACTTGCCGGGCCACACGATCACCCCCGCTGGGTGCTCGCGCCGCTTGATAATGATCGCCATCTTATCATATCTAGGTCTGCTGCAATCTAATCATACTGTGATCTAACTAGTTTGCTGTCTGTTTGGCGTTTTTTACTTGATCTGCTTTATATCCTCACATCCCGTTGTTGAGTGACAAATTTCTCGATTTTTCTCGTGAATGCGGCGAGTGTGCAGCACATGGCAAGGGGGTCTGCGGATCTGGAATTGGGTATCGGCCTTGTGACTCAAAAACGATGTTTTTTGTAAAGGAAAAATTCATGGTCAAGTTCGATTGTCGCTATATGAGTCAATCTAAGGTGAAGCACATTCTGTGCTCGACCAGAGGCAGTCGAATCAGCCGACCGTCGACCGTCCGTTGTTACAGCGTAAGCTTGATAGGCGTAGCGTTTCAGCGCTTCTATCTTCCATAGCCGCCACCGGAACACTTTTAGATTACTTGGATCCACAAAATCCACTCAAAGTACTCTTAAATCCACTTGGAACTAGCGATTGAAACTTCCCGGTGGGCCCAATTTGATTTCGACGGACACGGCTTCAGCAGCAATGACGAGCAATCGCGCTCCGAGAAAAGCTGCCGTGACAATTCCGCAACGGCCACATTTGGCTCTCACCAACTTGCGACCAGAGAATGCATGATTTCCTTTTATTTCCAAGTCTCACGAAAAATGATCAGTCGAAATTTTTTTTCCACAAACCTTTTGACTAAGCCGCTGAAGCTCATCGCAGTCGGAATATGCGGCTGACAAATAACCCGGTCCCACAAGACTAGGCAAGGCTGACATAAGGTTTAAACCGCCTTTTTTTGGTCTCACCACCATATAAAGGCAGCTGGTTCTTGTCGTGCTCCTGGACTGACGCTACATGACAATTGTCACTGGGTTCTAGCCGTTATCGTCCCTGGATCGCTGGATCTCTTCCTGCGTGGCAAGGGTACTGCTTATTAAACTTGAGGGGTGGGAAAGGGCTGCCTTCATCGTTCGACGCGTAATATATATTGAGCGGCGATGAAAGAGCAGACAGCTACTGATCGACCGGACTAAGCTACCCACTGCTTTTTTGTAGCAGCAGCACTCAATCGGACGTGGACAATGCGTGGGTTAACGGCTGTGTTGGCAATAGTGGCCTCGCTAGCAACCCAAGTTGCGTCCGCCCCGACTGCAAGGCTATTGGCGACATCTGGGGTGGAAGTCACAGTAAGTATCGGCATTTCCTAAACACAGTCATAGTCACCGCCATCATCTCAGCGGTGTCACGTATTCCGGCGGGTTCCAGGGGTTCCGGGATCATTTTGTGAGCAGTTGGTTGCCAGTCATGCGGCGCAGGTGATTTTCTTGTTGGAAACCATAGCCGTCAAAAATCAGCCTGTAAATTCGTCTTAGCGCAACATTTCCAAAGGAAAATACGGGGGGTTGCACCCCCAGACCCCTGCTCATTTGTAGCAACTCGCGCTCCGCTTGAGTTGGACGTTGCTGACGCCAGAAATTAGAGATATCTAGAAACTTGATCTCAGAAGGAGGAGAGGAGATAGCAGTCGATGTTTGTGTGTTGGCCAAGGCGTGGGATTACAAAGGCTCAGCTCTTGGCGAGACTCTAACCTGCACAAAGTATTTCTTTAACTTGGGCAAGCAGGTGGAGCTCACGACTCTTCCGGGACTGCCACTTGAGGTTGACCCCGACCGCTTTGAGAGAACGCGTGATGAGAGGCCACTGCGCGAAGACTACCAGTTCTACGTCACCCCAGAAGCAGTTGAGCCCAGTAAAGTCCAGCTGGTCCTCGACAGTTTGGCGGATTTAAACCGTAAAATGCGCCTAATGATGTTGGTTGGTGGCTATGAGTACGGTCGCATTGAGATGCTTCTAACGCCTGCCACTGCTGTGGGCACCTATGAGGATGCCGGCGTAGCGCCGCCACACATTGACCTGACGACAAATGACCAACAGAGGCCTGTAAGCACTGGCTCTGGATCTTCGGCCGCAGGCGATAGCCACTTGAGCAGTGAATGTGTAGAGCGCACGTTGCGAGGCATTCTACTTCACTACTACCGAGGGGACACCCATTACAGCTCACTGCATGAGATGATGATGTACCTGCAGGCGGCCTTGGTTGGCTTCTTGTCGCCGTTTGTGCTGCTCGCACTCGTTTTCATTGGAGCAGCCTTTGTGATTGGTGTGTTGTTGCACGCTGTTTAAGCTATTGGACTGCTCCTAACTACCGTCTGGCTTGGTAGAGCTGTGTCTGCGGCTTTGCATTTCTATGGATTTCGGATTATGGCTTTTGGATTTAATGTGCCTGGAATTTAAGGAGTTTGAGCTTCCAGGTCCACCGCACAGAACCTAGTGGAAACAATCCACTCAGGTCCTTGCGATCCAAGACCTGTCCAGTCCAGCGGCACTTTATGTTTTTATGCTGCCGATGTGCATATGTATGCATGTTTTTGCTGTTGCACCTCGGCTGCGGCAGGGCTGCGGGGTAGAGGTTGTTGCCCCTCGGTTCCAAGTCAATACGGCACAAGTGAAGCGGATCAAGGCCCCGACCACTGTCTGAATACGGCCGCAATCTCGGTTGTTTGCTACTTGTATATATCCTTTATCTGGGACAGGGGGACGACAGCTTTTGCCAAAGTGCCCGGCTCTTGTGGTAGACCCACGTTGCAACGGTGCGGGGTACATGAGGGTGAACGGATCGGGTCAAATAATTCCACCTTCTGAGTTGATATTTCGCACTCAATTGATTTCAGCTCAATTCTCGGCATTAAATGTTTAAATGCATTTGTTTTGGATGCCACTACTAGAGACATAAAAGACAATGACTGCCGGGGCCAAATGGTTGCATATTATGTTAATGGCCAAGCATGGATATTGTGAGGCGCGCGCCATCTAGTTAAAATGCGCTGTTTGACTGAGGTGCCGAATATTCTGTTCAACTATTCAAGCAGGACGGGACGTTGACGTGACCATGACTGAGGGCGCTAAAAAGCAAAAAGTCATAGTACGGCCAAGCGATATTCCGCCCAGTGCAAACGCGTTTGCTGGCGCAGTTGGTGGAGCGGTGGCGAACCTGGCGGTGTTCCCGCTCGATCTTATCACGACTCGTCTTATGGTTCAGACAAAGGTCGAGACATCACAGCACTACGATGGCATTGTCGACGCGTTTGTGAAAATTTACAAGGACGAAGGAATTTCCGCGTTTTACGATGGAGCAGGCTCCGATGTTGCGGCAACTATGACCCAGGCGTTTTTCTACTTCTTTGCCTATGAGAAGATCCGCAATGGACGCGTCCGACAGCTTGCACGACGTAATGGAGGCCGTGCTCCTTCGACTTTGGGTGCGGGAGAGGAGTTGTTGATTGGAACCGTTGCTGGTGTGATTTGCAAGTTCTTTTGTGCGCCGTTGAACAATATCGTTGCCCGCCAACAAACGGCCGGTCTTGTAGAGGTATGTTGTCAGGGACCTTTCGGCGACGCTTTCTGCGAGCTACAGCCGGTTCGAGTGTTCTAACATCAGGGAGGCGCAAAGATGCGAAAAGGACTCAAGCGATCACAAAGGCACGAGCCAAGAAATGTTGGAGAAGTCGTGCAAGAAATCTACAAAGAAAATGGTATCACCGGCTTCTGGTCTGGATATAGGGCAGTAGTTTTGCTAAGCTTCAACCCATCGCTGACATATTACTTTTTCCAGCTGCTGCGGGTGAG
>JAJLWU010000230.1:0-15119 GCA_030570855.1 Tardiomyces digboiensis | reverse complement strand
ATTGCGGATTACAGGCCCCGTATGGAACAATTCCAGAAGGCCATCAGAAAGGTTCGACAGGTACAGCGTATGCGAAAGCAGCGTGGATTTGCCTTTTCTCAAGCTGATGAAGGCGGCCAGGCTCGCGTTGTTCGTGCCTACGATACCACTCAGACTCGTGGAAAATACGGCGAAATGAAGCCAGTTGCACACGACCCATTTTAAAAGATAAAAAAGACAGAGAATAAAAACTCGACCACATATTTATCGATACTAAAATGGAGCAAGTGCTCCACTCTTCATTCAAGAGCGTCGACATTCTCACTCTTAGTACCAGAGTAATCAAATAGAAGCGAGAAAAATACAGATATATTTTTACGTTGGAGCCGTCATCTTCTATAAGTGTCGAAATTATTATCAGGATGAAGGATCAAACTCCTCGTGCTTAAATTTGCGACTACCTCCAGCCCCTAAATAGTCACCCGCGACTTGTCCGTTACCGCGCATTTGGTACTGATACGTAGTCAAACCCTCGAGGCCAACAGGACCACGGGCGTGAATTCTATTGGTTGAGACGCCGACTTCAGTTCCAAAACCGTACCTGAAACCATCGGCAAACCTAGTAGATGCGTTCCAGTAGACGCCGGCAGAATCAACGCCCTTGAGGAACTTCTCTGCTGCAGATTCAGTAGACGAAATAATAACATCTGTGTGGTGCGAACCATGGCTATTGATGTGATCAATAGCCTCTTGGACCGACTCAACTGTTTTGGCCGCCAGCTCCAAAGCCAGAAACTCAGTATCGAAATCCTTGTCGGTGGCATCCTTGACTGATAGCTGGGGCGTCTTTGAAACTAAAGCCCTCTTTATAGGCTCAGTTGCACGCACACTAACTCCTGCCGTATCAAGAGCTTCAATCACAGGGACCAAGCACGTGTCAATAGCCTTTGTATCAAAAAGAAGCGTCTCTACCGCGTTGCAAGCAGCGGGATAATTGGTTTTCGCATCAACAATTATGCGGGCGGCCATTTTTGGGTCAGCTGTCTCATGAACATAAATAGAGCAAATACCGTCCGCATGACCTAGGACAGGAATTTTGGTGGATGCCTTTATGTTTCGAACCAGCTCGTTCGAACCGCGAGGAATGACCAGGTCGATGTGGTCATCCTGTTTAAGCAAGTCGCCAACTTCTTCTCGACTGCTCACTAGCTGAATTGCCAGCGGTGGAATGTCAGTCTTTGCCAATGCCTTTTGCACAGCGTCTGCCATAGCGGCAAATGTGTACTTAGACTCTTTACCTCCTTTCAGAATGGCAGCGTTACCAGACTTGAGAGCAAGGGCCGAGATATTAGCGATAACTTCAGGTCTTGCTTCAAAAATCACAAGCAGCACACCGAGGGGACACGAAACCCTGTAGAGGTCTAAACCGTCGTCAATGTGCTTGGCGAGCGAAACACGGCCTATAGGATCAGGCAGTGCCGCCACGTCCAGGATACCCTGGAGCATTGCATCGTATTTATCACCTTTGGTAAGATCTAGCCGTTTAATTAGACTATCTGGAAGGCCGGCCTTTTTTGCTGCCGTGAGATCATCTTTGTTTGCGGCAATGATAGTATCTCTGTTGTCACGCAACAGGTCGTGGACGACCTTGAGTGCTGCTGTCCTCCTATCGTTGGAAAGGGTCTTGACAACGTTGGACGACTTTCTTGCGTTCTTAGCTATTTGTTCCGCCATGCTTTCTGAGATGTGAACGAACAAGAGTGAATGATGAAGTACAAGTTGAGCGAGAACCGGCCAATTTCGTCATCGCGCATCTCAGCCCGGGTAAGGCAGTGACTGACAAAAAATACAACCATTAGCTGATTTCAGTTGTAGGTACTAAAGATTAGTTGTCGTATGCCACAGGCGGGGTGTGACAGGCATAGCACAAAAGCACCAAAACGCCAACGACAATAAAGCGCATTAAGCATGGGGCAAAATGAGGAGCTTGTGGTGACTGAGGCGGATACGGGTCAGCTCACTCAACCCACCGGCCCATTGAGTTTTCTAATGAGGTACGGATTGAGCGAAGGGCAGATCCGATGGCTCCAACAGCCGCCACTCGAGAATCGCGACAAGCCCATTTACGTGCGAGACCGCTTTATTCCTCAAGTAGTTGACGCTGCAAGAACGCTTTTGCAAAATGGTGGCTCTGTTCGCGAGTTACTGGATCCTTTACCTTTGCCTGCGTACACCGTCGTGTGGACGGTGGTACTGTAAGCATCAAATGCGTTTCTGTTCTGGCCCAATGCTAACTGTAGATCCGTATTCTTAGAGGAAGACAAGAGCCTGAAGGATATTTTGCCGTCACTTGGCCATTTTTTTGAAACTTTGGATCCAATTCAAGTGCAAATTGCGGCTCCAGAGTGTGAGTTGGAACACACGTATCGCCCGATTGAAAAAGTGTCATACTAACCATAGTCACTGGTGTGCTGCGAGCAATTGATAGACAGCTGCTCGGCCCGAGTGCGGAGATATCTAGTGAATCTATCGTAAGCAATGATTTAGTTTGATGCTATTGGATGTTCTTACAACAGTTTACATATTTTGCTCACTGCTACGATCGTGCTGTTACCACACTCGACAAACTTCAAGAACGACCAGGGTTGACTCCCCTCCATGGTTACTTTATGAAATTAGCGTATCGCAGCAGCTGCTATTTGCTTGCAATGCGACATTTTGACGCGACCGAATACTACACCATCCAACAAGACGTAAGTACTGTACATCTCTCGAACGGCGGATGATAGAATCTAACAATAGATGAGACCGAACCGGTTGGATTTGTGGAACTACTTTCATTACTCGGCATGCATCCTAACCATGACAGACCAATGGCACATGGCTGCCAAATATGCATTTACCGTAAGTTGCGATTTGCTATGTGGAGATAGAAAGGAACAAACGTATACTAACGTATAGGCCATATCAATTGTGGCACAGGAACAAGAGGAAGCTGTCATTACAATTAAGCTGTGGATATGCTTGAATATACTCTTGTACGGTAAAGATGCGACAGTAACCTATCCGCGTCTTCGATTGTCAAACACATCGAGCCAAAGATTTGACACGGCATGCATGGCATACAGAGATCTGTTACATGCCTATACCCATCCAGAGTCAAAGTTCCGTGATTTACACGAGTGCATTGGTAAATTCCAGACTTTCTCTGAAGATCACATGGCTGATGTTGTTCTCCTTGTTATGGACTCGTACAAGTCGACCTATGTGGAAAGATTTCAAAAAATAGCGCCAAAAGCGACTACAGATTACTTGGACTTGGACCAAGTTGCGACAAGATCCGTTGATGGTACCGACTCGTACATCCGTAAGCTGGCCCTCCGTGACGGGTTTCCTATTCGAATCACAGAATTTCCCGACCGCACAATCATTGGCTGTGCTTCTCGGAACTCGAGAAGTGTGGCAACTGAGATTACTGCCCAACTTGAGAAGGTCAAGAACCTAACGTCGCGCCTAGATGAATTTGTTCTAAATGCCCCACAAATGGTAGCCGTTAGCATGGCAATATCAGCATCCGCTGACGATGCGAAAGGTGGGCCGAGTCGTCTGATGGACAACCTGCCTGACCGCGGTGCGAGATCTTATCGCGATGACCGACGAGAACGGCTCAGTCCAGGTGGTCAAGTTGACGATGACTTGGACGTCCAGGACGAGGATCGTCATAATCACAGTGCGCCATCTCCGACGATGACGTACCACGCTGCCGATGATGCTACTTCGATGTCGGAAAACGACTTCGAAACCGATGAAGTTATGACAAGCATGCAATAGATATTATGTACTTCGAGATGTGCTAAGAAGTCTCGAGGGTCCCATGTACAAAGAGAATTTTAAAAATTCTCACTGGTGATCAATAGGTGGCCCAGATTTCGATGGTCCTGGATCCTCTGGTAGACCGAGATTTTTCCACGAGTCCCTATCCATGAGCCCACTTGGAGTCAGTAATAAAATATCAAAGTCAGATGAACAAAAACAACAACGTACTTATCCATTCTACACTTTAAGTACTTTTTCGCGACCTCCCGACAAGCTGGAGCATTGTTGTTTTCTGCCAGTTTCAGGCACTCCATGTAGCTCTTCATCATTTCCGTGCAGTCGCCATCGTGGTCAAGTGGAAATGAGCCTCGCTGGGGTGGTGTGGGCCGAAACCGCGAGTTGCTCAAGCCTGGTGTCAGCGTCCAGAGAAAATAAAACCAGGTAATAGAACAGATAACCCACCTGGTGCCATGGATGCAGAAGACATGGTGACTACCACAAGATTACCATGCTGGTCGCTACCAGATGATCTGAGGGTTTGTTCGAAATTCAAGAGCCTGCGCGGCTGTAAACACAAAATTCAAAAAAATACCAGCATTTCATTAACTATAATCTACCCTCGAGAACTGCAATTCTGTTCTCCGCCACATATAGCCTGTCTTCTAAAACACGTATTCGCGCCTCCAGCAGTCGCACCGCACTCCACGGATCCTCGGTATTGGTCGACGGACCATTAGACCCGACGTCGACGCTATTCGACTGTGCAGCATTTGGCGGGGTTCGACTAAATGGGGCAGGTAAGCGCAGGCCGATTGGAGGAGGCAGATTCAAGCTCTCGACAAGACTTGTGGATGACGGGAGAGTGGTACGCCCTGTGGAGGGCGACAGGGAAGATGACACAACTTTGCCCAAACTATGATCCACGGTCCCGGCGGAAGCTTGCGGTGGTGCAGGAGTTGGCCCCGTCGGCACATGACGCGGGTGTAACTCATTTGCATATGCTGGCCCAATAAGCGTTGGGCGTAACCGGGAAATGTCGTTGATGCCCCGTAGAGCAAGAGGTAACCTATCACCATTGACGGCGGTCGCATCGACAAGCGGTTGGCGCAGAGTGGACTCGGCAGCGTCCAAACTAGTCTCCGGAGCATCCGCGATGTCCTGCTTGTCAGTACATGGGCCGTTGGTCTTGAGGTGTCGTACTAACGCATCACCGCGTGCAAACCGCCGACCACATTTTTCACACACATGGGGCTTCTCGCCCGTGTGCAGCTTCAGGTGTCGCTTCAAGTCATGTAACCGACGGAACTTGGACGAACACGTCGGGCATGTGTACGGTCTTTCTTGAGAATGTGTTAATAAATGCGACTTTAAATTGTGACTTCTGGTGTAACTCTGCGGGCAAAACGGACATCTGAATCGATGAATAGTCCCATGACCGTCATGGTCTGCTGGCGGCGACCCCGCGTTGCTGCTACTACCGCTAGCGGCACCAACTTCCACCTCATCATAGTCTTCACGGTGCCTTGCCTCATCAACTTCCATAGCGGCCGCTGTTTCTAATCCTCCTCTACCTTGCATGGCAAGCCATTATTTCTCCGCTGATATGCCTGATTTTGGATATAGACTCCAGCCCACAGCCAACGCAACCACTTTGACGGGAACTTCACTGACTTTGAGACAGTATACTTGGGATGTTGGTTTCAGCGACGGACCTCATAGAGCCAGGAGCCCATCATGACCATAATCGGGATCACGTGATGTGGCGTTATCACATTTGTGATGTGATGGCCGCCGCCTTGCCACGGCGGCGTTGCCGTCTGGGGCTCGCGCAACAACAACTAAGCAGAACCATAAGGTAAAGGTAATTAATTGTATGACGTTATAAGGGGTCGCATACTGGTCTGTAGTTGAGTGTCGGCTCGCAGTAGGGCGTATCTTGTAACCATGTGTTCAGCTAGTAGTGCCTTGCCCCAGCCATGTTTCTCCGTTTAGAGATAAATGGTGTTATTTCTATCCCTGAAGGGTGCACAGTTTGCTTTCGATGGTGACCCCCCGTTGCCCACTGTGGGTGGCCTGCCGTGGTCTGCCGTGCGTCACCGCCACAAGCTGTGGCGCAATCAGGGTCAAGCCCCCCTGGTCAGCCGCACTATGCGAGCCAACATGATCCACGCTCTGACCCGACCCATAGGTCAGCGAAAAGCTTTATGAGAAATGAGCATTACACAAAAGCTTTACGAGAGATGAGCATTACGGTGCCTCCAGAACTCTAATATATCATGTGCTTGCTGTATACCTCGCGATATGGAAACCGGGACGTTGAGTCGCCATGACGATGCGTTTGCATTACTGTATTTGTTGATAGGTGTAGTTTGAACTACAAATCCGGTTTCATTTGTCTGTGGTTGCTGCGCCCGTCGAATCGGGAGACTTTTGCACACAGTTCCATGATTGCCAAATTGGGACTATCGGGCTTATCTGCGGCTCAAGCGAGTAAGCCCGTGTTTTTAACTAACTAGCGAGCACATGAAAAAAATCGGAGTTTTTGTACAAAACTTGCTGGGACGAGAATAAGTTGACATACTAAATGCGCGCGCGCTAATTGGTGCCCAGCTACAACTGTCGACTTACTTGACCTGCAGAACCTTATCAAACAAATGAGAATAATGGATATCAGCGGCTCTACAACTATGTTGGCTACGTTAATACGTGAATACTTCAGTCGTTTTGGAGATTCAGCCAGCTCTTTTGATATTACAAAATTAGTACCGATATACCCCCTGTTTTTCCCCTCCATAGTATGCGAGATGGTTGACTCGGAAAACGAGGTAGAGAGAGATCCCGGCGTCGCACAACGACTCGAACATACATTTAGAGACGATATACCACTTCTTTGCTCAGAGCCCGGAACTCAGAACTGCAACTCTTGCCATGCCATGTGACCGAAGTTCATCCAAAATTATGCGGCCAAACTCGGAAAGGCGCATAGGTTGAGATGTGCGCAGCTAAACTCCTTGACCTAGGTGATCCCACAGCTCAAGGATTCTGAGAGTACACAAAACCAAGAGATCTGGTAGTAGCGCAGCGGCATGGAGTCTCTGAATGCCGAGCATTTGCTTGGCCAGGTGTTTAACGACTCGCCAGATGCAGCTAACCGTGTGGTACTGCGACTCAAGACTCCTGCAAAGCCTGCTTCCGGATCTAAGGTCAAGCGACAATCTTGGATAGAATACGCAACTCAGCTAGAAGAACAAGGTAAGCACGTTTTTATTGTTTGTCAAGATTTGTCGTAATCTATTTGAGGTCCGTCGACTTCCTTGCCGCCCGACTGTGCAGATCAGCAATGTACCATATGAAATGTTTGGTTGGCTCTAGCATAGCAACTGGTTTGTTCGTACAAGAGTGGTCGGTTTAGTGCGTTTTGACTCAGTTATATCACGGCTACCATGGGGCGCTAATGTAATCACTCGACGAGCTGTTTGGAGCCTATCTAGTACGTTGGTCAATGGTGCCATAGGTTAAGTGGAACTATGGAGGAAGAATAAAGAGTGCACGGGAATCAGCTTATTTACTTTGGGTCTACCAACGGGACTTTATGAAAATTCTCTACGTCATAGCACAATCATAAGTTGCTGACAGCAGATAAAAATCATGTGAGATCCACAGCAGCTCCACAGTTGACCAAATGGGATAGAACAGTTTTAACATCGGCGAACCCCCTTGAATCAAACCTGGAATATGCACTATGTGCCAATTGTCGGCGCCCACTTTTAAAATGTGCGTTACCGTACCACACAGCCGACTGTAAGAAGCAACCGACTACAACTGGACCAACGGCAGTTGTCCGGAAACGTAAAGTGAGAGAAGATACGGGACCTCTAGAAGCAGACTCTCCAGCAAGCTCAGTTACCGACGAGCCGCCGCCTTCAAAGAAGTCGGCCAATGCATCGAGAAAGCTGTCAAAGCTCAAGGCCACAAAACTCAACACTGCAGATGACGACTCTGACTCGTCAATCATACAGCAAAGAACCAAAAAGAAAGAGAAGAAGAATAAGACAAGTGCATCCGGAAAACCAGCGACCGGCAGCTCCGCAAAGAGGTCAAGCGGCCAGACAGTCGTCGATGTGGACAAGCAATGTGGAGTACCACTTGCAGATGGTACCGTTTGTGCGAGATCTTTAACATGCAAATCGCACAGCATGGGAGCAAAACGTGCAGTTTTAGGACGGTCTGCGCCGTACGACGTGCTACTATCCACTTACCAGCGTAGATCGCAAGTTAGAGCCGCCGCTGCCGCAAACGCCAGCGCCGCGGCTGCTGATGAGGAGTCAGAGGAAGCATCGTCGGGACCCATTAATCCGGATGAAGTTGTCGCGACAGTCATGGCTGGTGTCGCAAATGTCCGCGTATATCCACTCGATCGGAAAATTATATTACCAACGCGGTTGCGCACGGAGCTGTTTCGCATGCGAGAAATGCTTGCTAGCGCTCTCATACCAAAGGGCACAGGAGCGGCAAGTATGGGCGGAGTGTTTTCTCGTGCCAACGTGTTTTCACCTGAACAGCCGCAAAATCTTCATTTTGTGCGTCCGCCAATGGTCCAACGAGCAGCTGCCGCTGCCTTAGCCATGCGCCAGAAGCAGCTCGCACTCCAACAGCAACAATTATCACAGCAGCCCATTCCCGGTGCAACACCGCCAAAACCTATGGTTACTAACGCTGCGTCACAGCAATACACTCTAGCATCCCAGCAGCATCAATCCCCACAAAACATGTGAGCACCTTATGTATTTATTACATAAGTTAGCTTAAACCCAAAACTAAGCACTTGAATGCCTAGCAAATATATACATTTTGAGCCCTACAGAACAGGGTGCTCATAATTGCTAGAATAACAACACAAAGAGCAATCTCAATGCTGTAGTTGAGAAGTCCCAGCGACTGCCTGTCTACTTTAGTTGCTAGCTCGCACGTGGACTCAAACTCCTGCGCCATCTTATTAAGCGAAAATTCGCATTTCACTCGCTTGATGCATGCCTCTGACATTGCTTCCCGCTCCGCTCGAGTTTGCTTCAAGATGATTCTTAGGATATCGGCCCACTGTTCGTCGGGACGGGTCCAACCAGTAATGGTATCCATGACAGTTTCGAGAGGCCCACCTGTATTAGTCGCCAACACTGGGGTGCCTACGAGCATAGCTTCCAGGGGGACAATTCCAAAGTGCTCATTGGTAGGGGTGTACAGCAGGCCACATGCGCGTTCTAAGAGAACATCCTTAGTCGTGGAATTGATGGATGGCGCAAATATGACTCTGGCGCCTTCGACGAGAGCGGTGATAATGGTGAGACCTGAGTCCTTGAACGCAGTGGCATGCGCGAGGTTAAGTCTACTTGCCAGAGACTCGAGATATTTCAGATTTTCCACATTCTCTGCAACACGAGTATCATAGCCACCAGCAATTATGAGAACGGCATCTGCATAATCTGTGGCCACGGACGCAAAAGACTTGATGGCAAGGGCGACGTTCTTCTTAAATTCAAATCGGTTAATTGACAAAAGGACGCTTTTCTCGCTTAACGCGGCAGATAGCTGCTCGTCATGCATCAACTGTTTGTTCACATCGACACACGGGTAAACAACATTCGGAAGTGTAGAAATGCGCGGAAATGTCTTTTTGAATACCGACTGCGTAAACTTGCTGTTTACGACTATAACATCTGAAAGGCCAGTGGACCACTGCTCAAACCAGTCGAATGGGAGGCGATACAATTGCTTCACGAGCGATGCTCTTTCTGTCAAAAGCTGGTCTGGGAAATGAGAATAAAAGAGAATTCGACCACGCAACACTCGTCGAATTGTAGGAATGCAGGCAGAAAGTTGATCTACAATAAATACGTCATAGCTGTTTCCTTCATGAAATACAAGGTCAAGGACCAAGTCCAATTGGCGGAGAGTTGCACAAAGAATCGAAAAGCGTCCCATAATGTTTCTCGGTACCCACTTATCCCCTCTCACTATAACCTTCAAAGTGCCTGCAATTAGAAGTCACGAACTCGCTGCGTCCGTAGGATCTTGAGCATACCGTCTCGTGTTTCGTCAAAACAATGCTTGGGGTCGTGGTGAGACGTGTAGATAGTTACATCGTGCCCAAGGCTCTTGAGCCCAACTGCGGCATCAACTATTAGCCTTTCTGCACCCCCTAAGGTCAGTCCAAGCCTAAATCAACATTAGCTTCTACAATCCAGAGAGCTAAAGGTTAAAGCACATTAGCATCAAGCAATAAAGGGGCCATAAACTCCTTCAAAGGAATCACGGGGCCCATCTTCAATTTATCCCGGCCAATTGCATATATCGCCATGCAAAGGCACTTGCTTTGAGGATCTTAATCCACATGGGTCTTCAATGAAACTCTTTATCAGCTCACATAGGCACTGCAACCAGCGATAAGTGCTGTAGAGACTCACCGATTCCAAGATCCGGATGAATGAAAGCGATCTTTTTCATGTTTGAACGAGATACTCGTGTTGGATGTTTGTCCATCGCAAGACAGACACCGAACTATGGTATCCATGGCAACTATCAGATTTGAACCTATCTTTCGCAAACGCTCATTCCTGATTACTCCAGTCTGAAAAGTTAAAATGCTTTCAGCTATGTATTACTTTCTTACTTTCTTACCGCTTCTCCAAACTTTCTTCCAAACGTCCCTGGCTAGGTGAGAAAGACCATAGTAATTTGACTCGTTTTCTAAATGCAAAGATGAAGTGCTGTGGGCCATGACACGTTTTTCCGGCGCAAGTGACGGACCAACAAGGTGGTTTTCCACAGAGAGCGAAATGGTTCCCACTGAGTCTTGATAACACCGGTCTAGTTCCCTCGCTAAATCGATATAGCCTTTCCTGGCCGCACCAGGTGCCTGCAGATTATAACCTCTAATGGCGTTGTTGATATCGCTGACCTTTTTCTCATGGTATTCAGCATTTTCGACTTCCCAGGATTGGTCTCTGATAGCGCTCGCAGCGTGCTGTGCGTGAGCCACTCGATCTTTGGTTGACATACTATTCGTTTGTTCAAGGAGCAGAGACGTTGCCCTCAAAACCCAACGCCTCTTGAGATTTCTCCGGAACTCGTCCACGAGCTCATTTACTTGTGCCTGTTTCATGATCCACGGCGGCGCTGCACCCTGCCTCTTAATTATGTTGTTAAGTAGGTATTCCGTCGTATCCACATACGCCGACATGGCTTGAGTGTCTCTTTCCGTTTTCCTACCTCGCGGAATATTGTCAAATTGACCTCGAGCAATCGCGTCATCTATTCGCTTGTCGGCAATGGACGCAATGGCCGAGAATGATCCGAGCGAACCGCCTGAACTCAAGAACATTGAAGCGCCGTCTGGGCCGAATAGCTTTTCTTCCAACATTTGCTTGGTAGACGGTCCATGACCATCAGATTGGGTGTCCTGTTGAACATCTTTATTCAATTTGTAGTCAAGTGCTCCTTCTCGAGCATCAGAGAGCCGCTTGGAGCGACTGACGGATGCTTTGCGCTTCGGCAGTTCCACCGAGCCCGAAGTGTTCTTCAATGGCTTGTGCTTATCTACGAGCATGCGTAAGGCAGCATCTTCCACAGACTCTTGTCCTGTCCAGGGTGCTGCATGCGCTATATCTCTTGCTTGCTTTGGAGCACCTTTTGGTATCTTAGTCCATTGGATTTCTCGTTGGTGCTCGTAGTCGAATCTTGCATTCTCCACGCGCTTAAATATTTCATCAATAACTTCATTATCCTCCTTAGTTTCAAAGTGTGGTCTTCCTGCGAGCGGATCCTCTTTGATTGGCCTGCTTTCTTCTGCTAGCTGAGCTAACTTCCGCTTCAAGTAACCTTCATCTATTTCATCTTTATAAGTTGGTTTCCTACTGGCTGCTTCTGAAGCAAATAGGCGGGCCTGTATACGTACAGATCTTTTCACGAGATGATTTTCAGTTCGAGATAGAAAACAAGCCTTTAGCATTTCGTTTTCAGACTACTAGCCGCCGCTTCACCAGTCTAACGGCAAAATTAGTTAAAATCACTAAACGTTAGTTTAGTTCTAACTGGAGTGATAGATTTACAATTCGGTTGACTTAATGTCTACAACATCAAAATTTATTAATTAAGCAACGTCCTCTTGAACAGCCTGCGACGGCTTCTCATCTGCCAGTCTATCATCATAAACTGCCATGCCGATCTCGCGCATGATTCTGTCCATGCGTTCGCGGTCAGCAGCAGCGACGGACTCCGACGAGCCCCCGAAATACACGTCAAGCTCCTCTAGTGTCTTGTCCTTTGTTTCAGGAACCCACCAATAAACAAAAAAGGCACCCATTAAACAAAAGCAAGCAAAAAATATGTAGACTCCGAAATTATTCATAGCTTTCATCATGTCCTTGGTAGTTAGGCCAATGATGAAGTTGAACATCCAATTGGTAGATGCAACAATGGACACACCCCGTGAACGGAACGAAGACGGGAATAGCTCCTGAGTAAGAACCCAAGCCACCGGACCCCACGAGAACGAGAAATTGACGACAAAGAGCCACACAAAGACCACTGACGCCCACCCGGCACCGAGGTGTGTTGACCATACTGCTTGATATTTGCCGTCGATTCCAGCTACAACGACATGACAGAGAGCCATGCCTAACGCACCCACGATCAAAAAGTTTCTGCGACCAAACTTATCAAGAAAGAATACTGACGGCAAGGTGAAGAGGATCTGGAGGCAGCCAGTAACACCGGTTGCGAGCAAACTCACAGTCACGGAAGTGAAGCCAAAAGATTGAAAAATCTGTGGTGCATAGTACAGTACCGCATTGATGCCGGTCAACTGTTGGAAGATCATGATCCAACATCCAATCGCAACGCGTTTGAAAATGTTCGGAGAGAAAAGCTCTTTCCAGGGAGCGAGCCAACCGTCTTGAGCAGCTTCTGCCTTGACCTCCTCGTCAAAGACGACAGAAGCCTTGATTTCAAGAAACTCGGCTACAAGAATTGGATCTTCTGGACTAAGGCGTCGAATCCGGCACAAGTTGTGTTTGGCTTCTTCATCTCTGCCCTTCATGATTAGCCAACGTGGTGAAAATGGCAAAAACCACATACCGACAAACAGAATCCAAGCTGGAATTATCTGAAGCGCAAGAGGGACACGCCAAGCAGTCGCTTTCTCTCCTTGACAAGTGTGACCAGCGGCCAGGTCTGGGTTAAATGTTCCATCCGGCATAGTAACACCTTCGGGGTCGCATTGAGAACCGCCAATGAAGTGGAAGCCATAGTCAAGCCAAAATGATACGCAGACGCCAACTGTAATCGAAAGCTGTTGGATTGAAACTAGAGTACCTCGAAGCTCAGAAGGTGAGATCTCGGCTTGGTAGAGGGGCACAACCATTGAGAACATTCCGATACCAATTCCTCCAACTGCACGGCCTCCAAACAGATAGGACGCATTCTGAGCGCCTACTTGCAGCCCTGTACCAAGTGTAAAAATAATGACAGCCACCATCATTGCATATTTTCTAGAGATTTTGTCCGATAACCAACCACAGAAAAGAGCACCAAACCAAGCTCCAAGCTCCAGAGTGGAGACCAGCCAACCCTGAAGCGAAGACGAATTGGCGTCTGTCATGGTAGGAAAGTGAGCTTGGAAGTTCTCCATAACCAAAACTGATGACATGACACCCTGATCGTATCCGTACATGATACAGCCCAAGGACGCAAAAGCAGCGCACCAGGCGACATAAGGATTCTGAAAGATACCAATTAAACCAGATCTTTTGTCGGCATATGCCCGTCCTACCACGGACTGCGAAACTCCCACAGCCTTGACTCTTTGGAGCATTCTTGTCTGACAGTTCGGAACTCTGGCTGGCTCCGTCTTTTAAATTGCTACACAATTCTAGCGGCTCACATTAGTGTGCACATTTTGGACGTGACATACCCCGCTTCTAGCCTAATTCGAAGTTTCATCTGAGCCGTCTTGCATGCGAACCGAGATTAGTTCAAGCCGGATAATTCAACCAAAGCTTCAGGATCGTCATATGCCGCCCGACATTACAATTCCCGTACATTAATATCACGAGGATGTTTGTGAAGTGATAGTATATTAATAAATAATTTTTTTAGTGAAACTCTGTCAAGCCAGCAAACCCACTTTAAATAAGTACAAAGTCCTATGTGTCGACCTCATAGCTCTATCCGAGATTTTTATTAAGTCCCCCATTGGCAAAGACGATACTTTAGTAGCTTTTTCCGTCTTAATCAGACTGGGAGAGGTCACAAGCAAGCTAACACCACTCCGCCGTTCCCCCGCATTGCCTGCGCGATCTATGCATAGTGGGGATTAACCCGGATCTGCATCTCGGGGCGAGCGGCATTGACAAAAGTACCGGTTAAATAGCTTGAAAGATTATCCGGATCAACGTTCCGGGACAGGGTTTGCCGGGAGCTCTGTACCTGCGCACTGCTACGCACCCTGAGGACTTTGCGGATAATTTGCGACTAGGAAATCTAGTGCACAACAGAATTAAAAGCCTATCTTGACGAAAGCGGCCGCAGCTCCATAAACTGGACGAAATCACTTAAAATTCCAGTGAGATCTACGATCATTTGAGCCGGCGATAATCACTGAATACCTAGAGCACTTGTTTGAGATACTCTCCATTTGCACCAGGGTCCCCGCCGCTTCAAGAGGTGCGGGTGTCAACACAACTGCCCCATTGTGCCAGGTTGTCAAAACTGCGGCCTGCATCTACATTAACTAAATCAAGTCGCTGTGCAAAGCAAGTAGGTTGATTGAATGTTTGCACAAGGGCTATGGAAACGCATCATGAGGTGGCGACAGGTTTGCCCTTTATGTGACGGATGTCTTCAGGGCTAAAACCGGCTTCTGGGGCACCCCAGTGAGCCCAACTAGGAGTAGGCGCAATGTAATCCATGGGCCCAAAGTCAGCCCCGGACTCAAGAAGTTCAAAGAAGTGAGGATAGTCAATGTGAGTATGCCAGACCCCTTTGATGAAAAATCGTTTCTGCGCAATAAGAATGCAGCAGCTGTGGGCGTGCTCAGCAGCTATATCATAGTCAAGACCACGAGAGCGTAGTGCCTCATTCAGTTTCTCCACAAAGGCCTTTACTTCTTCATAGAACGGAACGTTTTGCATCGTTAAATGATTGCTCTTAGAAGTACCACAATAAGTGACTCCTTTAACTTCTATAAAGCATGGCATGCCTTTTTGAACCATATCAGCGTAACCTTCAACGTCATCTGTATTAAAATCCTTGACAAGCGTCAGGCGAAA